>JBCJKH010068587.1:0-11080 GCA_039877255.1 Loriculus beryllinus | reverse complement strand
TGGATATAAGGAAGAAATTCTTTACTGTGAGGGTGCTGAGGCACTGGAATGGGTTGCCCAAGGAAGTTGTGAATGCTTTATCCCTGGCAGTGTTTAAGGCCAGGTTGGACAGAGCCCTGGGTGACGTGGCTTAGTGTGGGGTGTCCCTGCCCATGGCAGGGGGGTTGGAACTGGATGATCTTAAGGTTCTTTCCAACCCTAACGATTCTATGATTTGCAGACTCTTGCACCATTTCACAAAATAATTTTGTGGTGCTACTGCTGCTGACAAATCCAGAAAATAGAAATGACTTCCTGTGTGCAAGTTTTTTCAATAAACAAATCATTCTACTTTTCTTTTTTCTCCCTGTCTGTGAAGGATGAAGTGAATGGTTACCATTGCTTATGCCCTCGTGGTTTCACAGGAAAAAACTGTGAGATGGAAACCAATGAGTGTGAAAGCAATCCATGCCAAAATGGAGGCCGTTGCAGAGACCTGGTGAATGGATTCAGTTGCCTGTGTTCACAGGGCTTTTCAGGAGTCTTCTGTGAGGTGAGGGCAGTGGTGACATTACTGCAATACTTCTCATAGGTCAAATTCTTCAGAGAAACATCTGCAGGTTTAAATGGAAGTAACCCAAGGCTAAGGCATTAGTAACTACTGTAGCTGTTACTTGATACTCTGAAAAAGTAAATTTGTTGTGCAGTGCTGTCATAGTAGCTGTAACACTTGATTTTGCAACCTGACAAAGTGCAAGTTGTTGCACATACATGTTGGCTCTCCTGAATGTTTAAGACTGCAGGTATTCCTTAAGCTTGAAACTTTTACCTTTGCAATTTTCAGGACCTGTGGTTTTTTTGCTCTACTAGAATGCTTTAGGTCTTCATCCTAATAACTCTGAAGTATATAATTGAATTACCTTCCACGTAATCCTGCTGCTGTTGGGAAAAGCATCCACATAATTAAAAGCAGGCAGATATGCAAGACTCATAGAATCAGCTCTCAGAACTTTCTTTTTGGGATCATTTTGAGAAACATGTAGTTCTAGTGCTTACATAAGATATGAAATACTAAAGTACTAGAGATAATTCTAGGTCTTCCTAGGGAGAACATTAGACTTTTCAATGCAAAGTTATATTGCCCAAAATGTGTACTTTCTGGCTTTCACTGATAGCCAAATTCTTCTAAGTATTATGGCTTAGTAGACAGACATCAACTGGAGATATTGGGTTGGAATTTTGGATTTCTTCCAGAGTTTTTCATGGAGGACATTGGAATGACCTCTCTTAAATGGTGAAGTAATTTTATTCTATATTTGTATTGTTAAAGGAACAATGCCCTCCTTTTATTCGAAATTTAAAAGGGCTGCAGATACTGACCAGTGTAATAAATCTGGTGCAGTTTTATAGCTCATGTACCATTACATAAAGATCATAGCTTGAGTGCTCTCCTCTTGGCTGATTCATACCATACCATGTAATTAAAGTTTTAGCAAATCTGTTTGAATAATAGGGGGGAGTTGGCTGCTTGCCTTGTGTGTTGCAGGAAATATCTACCATTGATTCCAGATGCTAAAGTACCAACTACTGAACTTGCATTGCAAAGGGGAAATTTACGTTAATGGAAGGAAACAAATGGAGACATCTGATAGAGGAGATCTGAGAATCTTTCTCAGGCCTTAGCTATTTTGTGTAGCTTGCTTTGAATGTCCCACATGAAAACATAAAATAGCCATGTAAAAATCTCTCTATTGCAGCTGGGATCGTACATGCTGCTCTCTGTTAGAAGGAACACAAATAGTGTTAAGTTTTTGCTTTAATTAGCTTTGGATGTTTAACCTGTTTGGCTAAGAACTACTAAAAGTAATGAGCAAATCCACCACTGGACTTAGCTTTGTCAACCTTACAGACATAAAATTATCTTTATCACAAGAGATGTGAAGTAGGAAAAAATTACTTGAGGGGAAGAAGGCAATCCTTAAGGATAACAACTTGGAGGAAAGATACTGTGATGTAACTATATCCCTTTTGAGGCCAGTTTAAGGCATCACCAGTCAGTGATGTTGTATGTCAGTCTAAGATGTAGAGAAGCAGGATTGCTTTGCTATAGCAATTTGTCTGTTTTAAGGGTGATATTATGAAAGCTAGGTTTAAATTTTACTTTCTGAATCAGATGGTAAGAAGTATTCAAAATATACCTAGTATTTGTGTGTAAATTGGTCTGATAATGGTATTTGTAAGAATAAGGCCCCTGAGCAGCTTAATCTAACTAGAGCTGCTTTGAGCAGGAGGTAGGAAGTAGCTGACCTCTAGAGGTCCGTTCCAAGCTATGTGGTTCTATAATAAAGAGAAGTTGCTGTGAAGAACAGGATTTATTGTTTGGTAGGGTTTTTGAGTTCTGTGTATTTTAAGTGTGTTGTAAACACAAAGTTGACAAGTGCGTTTCTATTTAACTTGCATTATAGCACTTAGTATGTAGGTGTGAAGGACAGAGAATTGACTTGTAATGATCCAGAATCATCACAGTAAGATGTCTTTTCATGGCTTGTTCTTTGCTAAGTTATTGCAAATGTGCTTATTCAGCCTCCTGAAAAGGAATATTGTCTTAAGAGTGTCAGAAATGCTCTATATTTGGATTGACTAAAGTAACCTGAAATTTCTCTGTTGCAGGATGAAATGATATATATATGATTCATAAACTTTAGAACTTGAGGTTCCTTATAAATTAACTTCATCTGCATCTTTGGCACACAGATAATGCTGCTTACTCCTGGGAAATGAAGCAGCTGGTGCTAACTATGGCCTCTCTTACAGATGGATATTGATTTCTGTGAACCTAACCCTTGCCAGAATGGGGCTAAATGCTATGATCTGGGAGGAGATTATTACTGTGCCTGCCCTGATGACTATGATGGAAAGAATTGTTCTCATCTCAAGGACCACTGCAAGAACAATTCTTGTAAAGGTACCTGCTGTTTTCCAGAAACTTGTCTTAATGTATTAGTGGTACATCAAAAAGGTAGTATTTCTGGGAACAGCTTAATGCAGAAACATTTTTATTGTACTCATTTGGACTTTGTGGAAGTGAGGCAGCCAGAAGACATGCTTGTAGCCATCCTAAGTTTTAAAGAGGTAGAGGATAACTTAAACTTGAACATAGCTTTTAAATTGTGATTAGTACTAATTTTTGGTTGACATTTTAAAAAGTAAAGACTGAATGGTGATGCAGATTAATAGTCTGATGATGTACTTCTCATTCATAGTAATAGACAGCTGTACGATAGAAGTCTTCACTAATGCTACCCAAGAAGGAATCCGTTTCATTTCATCTAATGTTTGTGGGCCTCATGGACGGTGTATTAGTCAGCCAGGAGGGAATTTTACTTGTGCCTGTGAAAGAGGTTTTACTGGAATATACTGTCATGAAAGTAAGTAAGAATTTCTTTTAAATTATTTTGTTGCCCTAAAACTCTATTTTTTTGTTATGAAGGTTTACAATATAAACTTGAAACATCAAGGCTTTAAAAAAATTGTGTAGAGCATTGTTTCAGGTGTACTGCTTGAAATCCTTTTTTTTTTTTCTGGTAGCAGTTGTCTCATCTCTGTAGTGGTACATACTTCCTCTGTGAAGGAGAACTGGTTTTAGTCCAACTTGAGTGAAAATGTATCTGTACCCATTACCTTTATGTGCAGTCTTAAAAGAAGCCATGGTTTTTTCTGGTATGGGAATGATGCAGAAAGGACAGACACATTAACAGCACAGCTTAGGAGCATTTGTATTGCTGTTCTGGGTATCTTTTTGAACACCTGGGTACTTTTGCCAGGTAAACTTAATGCTTTGGTTCAACTTGATATGTGAAAGAAAATAAATCTAGAAACCTTATCAGGCTTGAAAACAGATGTTTGAGTTGTTCTAATGGATATACAACTGGAGTATAACTTTGCTCCTTCTAGAGACACAAGTGTGGATAACTCCTCTAGGTAGGTGAAGACAGGCTACGAGCAATAATTGTTGACTTTATCATAGATATCAACGATTGTCTTGGAAAACCTTGCAAGAATGGTGGGACGTGCATCGATGAAGTTGATTCATTTAGATGTTTCTGCTCAAGTGGCTGGGAAGGAGAGTTGTGTGACACGAGTGAGTACTGCTAAGCATAACAGGGTCAAACAGTTTTGCTGTAAGTTAGTGATGGTTGGCACATGACTAATAATAATGAGGTAGTTTCTCTGTTCTGTAGTTACAGACTACCCAGTGTTGTTTTCAGAAGATCTTTGGGTAGCAGCTCTAAAAGTCTTTTAACAGGAATGTAACCTGATCCTTGGTTATAGTACGAGATCTCAGGAGGAAAGAATTGCTTTTTTTCTTGAGAAGCAAAAGTGAATGTACCCTGTTAGGGGTCTACTCATACTGCTCTTATTGCTTTAAGGATATATACTTTTTAGTACTTCCTGTACATAAAAGTTTGTCTCTTACCCAATCTACCCCTACATAGTAGTTTCCAAACTTCAAAAGCTTTTTTGCTTTAAGCCACTTCAAACTATAATGTGCTCTCACCTTACTGAAGGAGTTTATAATCTTCATATCTATTCCTTTAGTAAGAAAATAATAGCTGAAGCCTGCATTTTTGCTCTATATCATGAGTCAGTGTTTTAGTCTGTGCCTGTGGAAGCAGGCATTTACTCTTGCTGCCCTGGTTTGAGACATACTGGGCCTCAGCCAACAGAGAAGTGTACTAGCCAGTTCATGGCTAAGTTACCTCTGAGGAAACTGCACTTGGTTCTTCTTATACTCTGAATGAAGCTGCTTCTAAAACAGGACCACAAGGACTTGCTGAGATGTATCACAGAACATGTACCAATAAGATATGAAGTAAAGATTGAGAAGCTTTTGGCAGGTGTCACTGTCAGAAGAGCTTTTTGTGTGGTCTAGATGAAGTTTGGCCTGGAAAAAATGTTCTACCTATTAAATGTTTGTTTCAAGTACAGAGAACTTTCTCTAAAATCCATGTATGTGTTTAATGCATGCATATTTTTAATATGCATACATATATATGTGTGTATACGTATATGGTTAAGCTATTTAATGGCATTTTCTCTGTGTGTGTTAGACATAAAGTGGGACAGGGACATTTAACTGCCTCATGTGGGTGTCCTGGGTTGGGGCTTCTTTTCCAGAACATTGTGGTCCCTACTAGGAAGTTTTCTCTGAAGTGCAGAATATGGCTCTTTGGAAAAATAAGTCTATTCTGGTGCTCTACAAAGAAGCTGCAGTGAATAATACTTTTTCTCCTAAGCTGTCAAAGAATCTTTCATAATTCATGTTGTTCTGTATTAAATCAGAGGGGTTTTTTTCCTTGCTTATATAAAGATAACCCCATAACAATTAGGAATGCTCTTCCTAAATAGTACACAATTTATTGTCTTTATAAATGAGTATTTTATATTTTCTCATGGTCTTGGCTAGGCTAGATCATTTAATTTGAGTAACTCTTTTTCTAGATTTCAATGACTGTTCTCCTAACCCGTGTCACAACGGTGGCCGATGCATTGATTTAGTAAACGACTTCTATTGTGAGTGTAAGAATGACTGGAAAGGCAAAACTTGCCATTCACGTAAGTGTTCTTTACTTTGATCTTTAGTTTAGCCAAAGATTTGTTTTCTTTCTTCTCATGAGACAAGAGTTCCTGAAATTTAAAATAAAACAATTGCACTGAAATAATAGGCATATTTTCATTACCTCTTCCAGTTTCCCAGCAGCAAAATGGAACATTTAAAAAGTCTATTCCTTCATATAGTGAAATAGTGTTGTAAGAGATGCCTTAGATTTAACTCTTTTGGTTGTTTACTGTGATACAGCAAGTGGAACTATGCATTTCTAGTTCTGTCGCTTTTAAATATGAAAAGTAATTTTGTGATTAACGTGTTCCTGGTCTTAAAATTCAGCAACACTAATGGAAATTAAAACTGCTTTGTTGTGATGTATAGGTGACTACCAGTGTGATGCAAATACTTGTAGCAATGGTGGAACATGCTATGATGATGGAGATACATTCCGCTGTTCATGCCCTCCAGAATGGATAGGAAGCACATGCAACACTGGTAAGCTTTTAAAATTGTCTACAGATAAAGGCAGAAGTAGAGAAGCATTTATATAATGCCTGTTTAGTAAATGGGCACACTGTTCTAGCTGTTCCAGTTGGCTGGTGACTGAGGTTTAGAGTAATTTCTTCCACTCACCTGATGTGGTACTGATTTTCAGGAAACTGTTCTCTTCAGGCTGTCTATGGGGTCTTTTACATATCTTCTAAGCAGATTTGGAACACCTGTGTCTTGTCTTCTGTTAGTCTTTAGAGACCATGTGTAAAAGTTTCCTTAGGAGCTTGGTCTCCTGCTTTGCTTAAAGGTTCATAATGTGAGTAAGTTTGTGACTGAGAAGCTTATGAGTAGGCAGACTTGGGAGAAACGTAATGAAGTGGGGACATCCAGGGTTACTGCTTGCTGTAGGGAGCTACTCTTGATCTTTTTGGCTTTGAATGTAGTCTCCATGATACGTTTTTCTGAATATGAGCTTCCATCAGGACCAGCAAGTTGGATGAAGGTAACTTAGTAGGGATACTAAAGAGATTTTTTAGATACAATTGTAACGTTCAATCAAAATCTGAACTTTAACTCACTGCCAAAGTAAGAATGTAGCACTATTTGAAGGATGTTTAGACAGATGGGGAAAATTATATAATCTCTTTTTATGAAACTTCATTGTTCAATTAAACAACTGAATTGAAATGGTGCTGAAGGTGAGGTGTGATGTGAGAATTTATGGGGTCTCTCCATCGTCCTGTAAGTCTTATACTGTTGACTTAAATGTTGTTTAGGATTGTGATACTAACATATCCAGATGATAAATACCATTTATTTTCTGTGCTAAATAGAGACTTTTTTTCCCCTTTCAAAGCTAAAAACAGCAGCTGTATTCCAAACCCTTGTATGAATGGTGGAACATGTGTTGGCAGTGGAGATTCCTTTTCTTGCATCTGTAAAGAAGGATGGGAAGGACGTACATGCACACAGAGTAAGGCTTTTCTCCTTTCTTCCCTTGAATTCCCGTGTGTTATTAGGAGTGTCTGGCACAGAGCTGTTAACTGAAACAAAGCAAGTTTACAGTGCTCACGTGCCAAAATATCTGAATCATTCAGGGTGGGAGGTAGGTGAAGATGATGATGCTCAAGTAATGAATGAAGAACTTGTCATGATTTCTTTTATACCTAGTTTGTGCCAAAAGAAAACTTTCAGCCTTTCTACAGAAATACAAGTTATTGGAAACATGCAGAGTAAAAAAAAAAGTCCTTACAGAAATATTAATTTTAATAATGAAAACTAAGGAAGGCAGGCAATAGTGTATATTCCATCATTTTCTGAGTTTAGAAATTAATTACTTTGACATACTAATCCTATTAGTTGGTTAGGTGGAGTAAAGCCTGCAACTTCTATTATTGTTGTGGATTTTTTGTTGGTTTTTTGAGGGTATGGTTTTGTTTGTTTTTTTTTTTTTTTCTCATGGTGTAACATTAAAGCGGGAGTGTGGAAGTCTAAATTTGAGCTCTGTTTTTGCTCTAAGTCTATTGTGAAATTACTGTTGTACTGATGTATGCCCCAGTTACCTGTTTTAAAGCTGACCAGTGTTAAGTATAAATGCAGTTTTGTTGGAAATCTTTGGAAAGATTTGTTGAAGAAATCTGGCTAGTTCCACGTACATTATGTATGAAGTGCCAAAGCAGTAGTAATTCTTTAGAAAGCTTTTAGAGCCTGGTTGAATTACCCACTACCAATGCAGCCAATACCTTTTTTATTTCTGTTATGTTGCCATCATGCTGCTTATCAAGATTGTGCTGTTGATATATCAAAATACACTGAAGTTGTGAAGTCTGGCATTTGTCAGTCTATTCATAAATGTTAAGGTCTGTTAGGTCTAATTGAACTTTCTTGGCAAGTGTGGAAGAATGTTTATTTCTATATTGGTCGTCTGTGCTTTGCTGAGCTATAGTATAATATATTAGATAATAAATGTGCCACTAGTTATGTTAGCTTGTATTCTTTTTTTATAGATACCAATGACTGCAACCCTCATCCATGGTAAGTATGCAAACTTCAGTTCTGTACCTACTGTGAAAATAAAAGTGAGCACTGTAATATGGATTCCCATTCCAGATTAGAACTCTGTCCAAAAATAACTGAAGCCAACCTGTGTAAAAATCTTAAAACACTTTTTTGCCATGCTTTATTTATTCCTTGGCAGAAAAAAAAGACTACAAAACAGTCCTACTTGATTCATGTGAACAGGAAAACATATTTAATTCTGTCTTTGTGCCGGGGTAAATTACTGTGATGTGAGATGAATGAGGCTTGTGAACATCTCAAGCACCTGCATCTCAGTTTTAGAATAAGAAATAAGAAATTAAAACCTGTTAATTTAAATAATTTTAGATAATATAAAAATGTCCTGCTAGATCAAATGTTATGTATAAACATGTTTTGAAACCAAAATTTTCTGAAGTATGCAATAGGAGTATTTTAAAAAGAAGTTGCTATTACAGTTGTAGGGAGGAAAATGTGGATGAAGAGAACCAGCTACCTTATCTTTCTCTGTCATCCGTTCTGATGCAAAAACCTGTACTTGATATATTAAAGAAAACTAACCTTGCATAAGCTTAGGCTTTCTATGTATTCACTTTACAGTGAGGTTTTATCTCCTTGAGTTCTGTTAATACACTTTTCCTCCCTAATCATGCACTTTTATAGGATGTTGCTTTTCTAACAGGTAACTTAAGACATATCGTATATCTAACATCATGCTTTCTTTATTGATGGGAATAGACCATTCCCCTAAACAGCACCAGAAGGTTTAATTAATGAAGCTTTAATTAGAGACCAATGAAACAATGTAGAAGGCTTATTAAGTAGACTTGTGAATTAGCAAGGACTTTTTAATTCTGTGTTGTTGAATAGTGAGAAAGTACATGAAGAGGGACAATAGAAATTTGCATTTAAACACACCACATGAGAACTGTCATTTTTTTTTTGCTCATCTTTAGACCAGTGAATCTACCCTGTGAATGCTTTGTGTAATAATAGGTTTGTTACTTTTACAGTTACAATGGAGGCATCTGTGTTGATGGTGTGAATTGGTTTCGATGTGAATGTGCACCTGGATTTGCTGGCCCTGACTGCAGAATTAGTAAGTACCTGTGTGGTTAAAGACCTCAAAGGCTGTACTATTCTGATGCACAAATTGGAAAGAAGGCCCTGTGATCCTTTTTGCATTAAGTTGACTAAATTCTAAGTATTGAAGCAGAACCCACCTCTCAGTCAGCCAGGTACTGATACTTGTAAATAATGGCAGATTATTTTCCTTTCTTCATGCCACTAAATGGAACTGAAATGAGTTGGTTTAAAAAGCTTGGATTTTGCTGGATTTTGTTTGACAATTCTGAAGGTTCTGGGGTACTGACTTCATAGAAGCTTCATTAAGTTTTAAGTATTCTTCTTGATAAGCAACTTATTAAAGAAGTTAAAGAAAAATATGGCCAGGTGTCCCGTTTAACATTAAAAACTGAAATACACTGAGACACCTCAAATGTGAATAACAGAAGTGTATGGTGAAGGTCCTTCAAAGCTATAAAATCTATTACACTTCTGAAGGAAGCTAGAATAGAACCAGAAGCCCTTCCACAATCATTTGGTGTTTTGTGTTGCCGACATGGGTGACAGTTGCACTACAGCATTTGTCTTGTTTGCTTTCTAAGTCCAGTCCTTTAAACACAGAAGATGAGCTGATACTGTACATCAGTCAAAAACTGGTGTTTAAACAGTTTTTGAGGGACTAGAGTGGGCATTCATTTACAATGGAAGGAAGCCTTTCAAAAGATGCTTTGCAAGGGAATGGTTGTGGTTGAAAATGAAGTAGTTGGTGCTGGTGGCTTGACAAGTTGGTTTCTGTTGCCTTTGTTGGTAAACTGTTGCAGAAATTCCTATTGGTCACTTCCTCAGGATAGCAACACATTGCTGTGCATTTGAATGAACTATGCTTCCTTGCCTCTTCAATAGATTGCTATGCTCAAATCTCGGAATCTTTGAATATTGTTTTTTGTTTGTTTTAGGCTTTTGTGCCAACTGTATGTATTAATCTACTCACTATTTCATGGTTATTAAGAAGAGTAACGTCAAATGTCTGTTACAAACTAAACTATTACTTCCTTATGGTGAATGGTATAAAAGTCACTTCTTTTGAGCATTTTTGAGACAATTCATTATTCAGTTCTTGCATTGTGATAATTTCTTGAAAGCGTGTGCTCTTCTAAAAGCCTTAATGTCTTGAGATTGGTGCCAGAACAAGATATGGGACTTAATTTCTGTAGCTGAATATGGAGAAGACATTAGCACCTTCAACTGTCCAATACCTCGGCTCTGACACGAGTCAGCATATGACTGCTGCTTTGATCACCAGAACCTCAATTAGGGTGCAGTTATGAGAAATCTGTTAGGTTACTGCTGAAATGGTAGAACTATCCAATTAGGGAATTAATTCTGAAGCTTAACTGCCTTTTGCTTATTAAGAAAGCAGATATTACCAGATTACAGCTCGATGAATGTTTAATTATAATGTTCTATGCCCTTGCCATTGAGTTTTACCTACTTTCTATCTAGATATTGATGAATGCCAGTCTTCACCTTGTGGATATGGTGCCACTTGTATAGATGAAATAAACGGATACCGATGCACTTGTCCTCCTGGAAGAATTGGTCCTAGGTGCCAAGAAGGTATTCCTATATTTACAATCAATCTTAAAACCCAGACCCAGTAGGGTACAATATAGCCAGTACAGAGTTTACATACAGTAGTCTGATGTGGAAGAAACAGTAGCTAGTATTTTTTCTATTTTATTTTAATTTGTATAGCTTCAGTAACTCATAGTGGTGAAGTGTCTGAATGAGTGTCTGAATATTCTCTTTTGGGGTTTTTTTTTCCTAGTAATTGGAATTGGAAAACCGTGCTGGCTTAAGGGAATGACATTTCCCCATGGCAGCAGGTGGGATCAAGAA
>JBCJKH010068579.1:2044-14634 GCA_039877255.1 Loriculus beryllinus | reverse complement strand
ACTGCTCCCAAAACACAAGCTGACTGTTCTCACAAGCCTTCGTCACTCTTATTCACTCTATCTTATGACCTTCTACCAAAATGCCTGCAATGCACAGCTGTGCTGTCAGGTGCATACCAGAGGAGGAACACAATGGTATATGTCCTGGTATTGAGACAAGTTGAGGCTGCAAAGGAGCCCTTATCCTTCTTGAACCTGATGAGAAGGTTCATTTGCTTCATCTCTTCTTCAGTCATATGATGCAATATGTCTATCAAGAGATGCATGGCATGGCTCACTCCCTTCCTCTTCTCCTTCCTCCCACAAATCACATAGCCAGGAGCAGAAAGAAGGGGAAGAAGCAGATAAATGAATTAAAAAAAAAAAAAAAAAAAAGAAGAAATAGAGAAGATAGAGCAAGGAATTATTCTGTGGGCACTGACACTTGTGAGCAGTGACTTCTCTTTCCTTCTGTCTGGATTTACAATGTCCAGGGAACAGTGACCACACACACGTATGCAGGCACACATGTGCATGCTTACTTACATGCACATATGGCCTGCACAAAGATGCACACACTTTGCGGCCTCTCCCTCTTGGAGGGTCATATCTCCCTGCTACTTAACTGCCAGTTTTTATGAGACATGTGGGTATCCACAAATGAAACTCATGAGGCCAATAGGTTCAAATGTCATCATGGGGACAAATTGACAGGCAGCAGGATTACTTAAACCTTGGTTTGTGCAGAAACCAGTTCTAAGAGATGGAGTAGAGGAGCAATGTGTCCGAGACCTCTCCCATGAGTCTGTCCCTGCCTTGTTGCTAGCCTGCAAGCCAGATAGCATGAAACACATACCCTGAAGGACACTGGGCCTTTTGCACAAGCTCTCTTCTTGCAATTACAGGTCTGCATTTTAAATACTCTTAGGAAGGACCTGAATATCCCATAGAAGAGGGCCAATGCTGCCTGAAAATCACACAAATTACACCTGAGGTGTCTTCATCTATCCTTTCCTTATGTTAATAATGAAGTCTAAGTTACTTTGCAGTGCCTGAGGCTGAGTTCAAGCCTAACTTAGCACACAAACAGTTTTAATAGCAAAACCTATGTAGAGACCTGAAATTTAGGCAGTGTAGAGGGATATTCACATCAGTTCTTTCACTCTTCCATTATATTGATGCTGGCATGTTCTTCTGACATCAAAAAAAAATCCTAGTCATCTTTCCTGACATCTTTAAGATCAAGGAAATATAAGATAAGCGAAACTCTTCTTTATTCACGTTAACAGAAACAGTCTGGGAATTTGAGGACTAGACAGCACAAGTGTGTGAATAAATTTGTACAGATCTTATCAGCAAGGTCAGCAGAGCCATAGAAATCTCAACCTCAGGAGAAGACAACATGAGCTGGGGACTCCTGCAGCAGTGATTTCGGAATCATGGCTGGCCTTGAGGGTGGTCTCTGTCACTGCTTCCACTTGGCAGCTCATCACCGGTTACAAAAATCAGTCCAACTGACTGTTTCTTTGATGAATGATACTTATGCAAGAGCACTTTTCTTGACTCAGCCTTAGCACTGCAGGCTAGCACCATAGAAAACCAGAAAGGACTATTTCAGAAATAGAAATTCCTTGTCCATGGGGTCCCACAGCTGTGGGCAGGATGAACATAAGGATTTGGGCATGATGGAGTTAGAGCATTTGACCTAACCTTGTTTATCCAGAAGTCGGGCTCCCAACTAGTCATCTTTGTTCTCCTGATTACCAGCACAGAGAGATTGGCTGCTACAGAGAGAGTCATTGCATCCAAAGATTGACATCAAAGACAGGTCTGATGAATCACAGTTGAGGAAGTGTCAGCCTTCATTCATTGACTAGAAGGGGAGCTTAGATGACTACCTCAGATGAGATGTCCAGCTCTGAGACAGAGTATGATGACAAATCCTGCTCAGCACGGCTGCAGTGTGTGAGCACTATGTACATCTCTGCATCAGACTGAACAAACTTCAACACTTAACTCATGGTCTCTGTCATACTGACTCATGTGTGCCCAGCTGCCCTGGATGTTATCCTCACCTTAGTGAGTCTTTTTTTTGCAGCAGTGAGTCAAAAGTAACTCCAGCACAGCTCTTGCTCCTGTCCTAATGTCCTAATGATGTGCTTTAGTCCCTGAGCTGCCCTTCCCCCCTAGTTTATCACAGCAATTCATTAGATAGCCAAGATCTTGCATGTTGCCCTACCCTGCTTGTACTAGAGATGGACAAATTAGGTTCTTGCATTCAAGAATCCAAACAAAAGCCTTTATTGCCCAGTTCCTGGAACCTGTGTGCAGGAAAGAATTTCTCAGTTTATTTTGTCAGAGTACCATTGTCAGAGGCAACAGGAGCTACCACCAGCATCACTGTTGGTGGCAGACACCACCACTGTATCTGTGGCTGCAAATATATGATAGACTATTTAACCTTTGAATTAGTTTCTGTGCTAGAGTTTGAAGAGTCTTTTGGTAAACATGACAGTTGATATGCAATTAATTTTAATGGAGCTGTTAGAAAGCTGTACTGACAGCACACTGCCCTGTATTATGACTAAGCTTGAACCCTTCATTCACCATTCACTGAGACTACACACTGTGTCAGTAGGACTCATGGACTCAATGTTGGTTTCCATCACAGACTTCCCATATGCCTGTGGGCAAGTTGCACGAAGGATTTCAGTGGCCAATGAATTAGCATTTCCCTGTCTGACTGATTCCCAATCTTCTGCTAATGTGTCTTATCTATTCTCTTTCAACTCAGTTGTTTGCCCTATCTGTCTGAACCATATACTTTTCCAGGCAACTAGCTCTCACTATGCCTTTAGTCTTCTGCATTAAGTGACTTTTAGGTTTTGTAATCAATCCATTAATATCCATGACCCGTCTTGTTAAAAAAGGGCTATGATCCAGTAAGTTACCTCCTTACGCAGACGATATTCTTGTTAGTAATGACTCAGTCCTAACTACCTCTTTTATCCATTACTTTTTCACAATTCTGATTTACGTCTATTTAATCCAGCCTGGGACATATAAGGATGGATTATATGATTTCTGGATTGAATGATGTAATGATATTAGAAGCTGTTATACCTATAATTGAAAATCCATGGTGGGATGCATCTCAAGTAATCTAAGACGTCTAACAGTTAGGTAGCTAAATCTGTGCTGTTTAACTTCTGTTCTCTCTATGGCATGTGAGGAGAAATAAGCACTTCAATAAAAGCAACAGTGCTAATCCACTTTCCCTCACATTCAGAATAAACTAAGAGTATTCATGGACTACTCACTACAGTTCACTGACAAGGGGCAGCTCAGTAAAATTAGTTAATTGGTCAGATTATGGCAGTGCAGTCAATAAATCTAAGGCATAAAGCAAGAATTATGTTTCTAAATAGCCTTGCACTTCACTTTTATGTCTTTTTCCACTTAGCCTCCTGTTGCTTTGTCTGAGCACTTCCACTATCATATCTTTCCAGATGGTGACCAAACCACACCTCTGCTAATGCTGCAGCAAAACAGCTTTCAGGCCCTGGAGATCAGGCTGCCACTTTCTTTCTCTTTATATTTACGCTATTTGTAAATGAAAGCGTATCCAGGCCTTGAAAAAAATGAGTGAGCTGGTGAATGGGCTAACCTGGTGGTATGCAGGATCAAATGAGGTACCCAGTTCTCCTGTTCTGGATCAGTAAGGCAATTTATTTCACAACAAATGCAACTGAACTGTTCTTCTCATGGAAGAATGTGCAAGAAATTGAATTCCTGTCAAACACCTTTCTGAAATATGGGATTTTTGCTCAGCTGTGTTATATATATGTGGAATGCAATGCCAGGACTTCAAATGATGGTTGTCTAAAGGCAATTTGGTCATTAAAGATGTAAAACAACACCCACCAGAATTTTCTAAAGTCTTCCAGGGGAGGTCTCCTCTTTCAGTATTCTACATGACTAGATAAATCACAGAATGCCTACATGTTCCTAGCCTTTAGGAATGTATTCAAAGGAGGAAAAAAAAAAGGCAGATAGATTAATCTGTCTAAAAGGAGATATCTTTGACCGACCTAGTCATCCAGGATCCTCTGGTGAGAAAACTGGTACAGCTGGGATGTGATTAATCTCATCTAGAAGTAGATATCTAACATACATCACATGGGTTGGATCTTATTTTTTCACCAATAACTCTAAAGGAAACTCGGCTACTGACTGCTAAAGCTGCAGTATCATTCTCCCCCTAGAAGGGGTACGATTTAAATCTGGATTTCCCCAAATCCAGTATGAACCAGATTTTTATGCCTCTAAAGGAACTGTGGGTCTCAGAGTAAATACTACAAATCTAATCTGATGCCCACTGGTATTTCCCCAGTCTTCACTGGGATTTGGATGGGGTCCTACCTGTCCAGAGAGAGCTTGGAATGTCCCATTTCTTCTCAGCTACTGTAGTTCGTAAAAAAATTGAAAGGTTCCCTTACATGTGTCCTTCAGCCTGCAAAGGATTTAGAGTTGCTTTCTGTCATGCCACACAACACTGTCTAGCAACAGGCTCTATTGTTGTTCTTCTGGGAGCAGAGGGACAAACTGAATGGCAACTGTTCAAGGAATTTCATTCCTGCCTTCCCACCCCTTAGTAAATATCTCTATTAGACAATGTGCATCCTTTTGGAAGCAGAAGAAACTCCTACTCTACTCTTGGCTGTTTTGGCTTAATTTCTCAGGCTTGGCTATAGCAGAGGTGGGCTCTGCTTTTTCTCCCTGCTCTGTGCCACAATGTGAGTTCTGCTGAATGACAGCAGATTCCTTGGAAACCTGAATGTGCATAACTTCTGCCGTAAAATTGCATCTTCCAATAGACATGCAGAGGAAATAGGAACCTGGAATGTGAAAATAAAAGCTACAGACTAGGAAAAAATAAAAGCTTTTGATTTCAGAGAACTGTAACAAAATGAGAGGAATTGTCTGAAAGAAGATACAACTCTTGCATTAATGAGAGTTGCTATGTCTTCTGCTGAGATAACTGTCACAATATGGAAGCAAGAAAACCATTTTGTACCTCCTTTTAAGATAAAGTTATATTACAGCTTGTGCCAGTGACTTGTGGATGTGGTTGGAGAATGATGGGAGACTGGATGTGTTTGAGTGTGCTGGATTAGAGTCAGGATTAAATATGTTACAGAGAAAGCTGCAAAACACTTAAACTGCTTAGGCTATGCTGAGACATGACAAAATGTAAGATGTTGTGAATTTGCTGAGGAAAGGGGTGGTCTAGAAGTTTTTAGTACCAGCCTGGATGGCATGAACATTCCTGCAATAGCATACCATGGCTGCACCCATTCCAATACACCAATGAGCATTGTGCACTAAAGAGCTTGTTTAAACATAGGAAAATTATGAAGAAGAAGTCCACAACTTTATTTTAGCTGTGTGAAATTATGCCAGCAATGGGAATTAGAGTTTATATTTTAACAGCTAGAAAATAAGTAAGTGAACAAACTCTCAAAGAGTTATACCCATGTTTTGGGTATAATCTGACTTAAACCTGGATGACAGTGGTGGAGCTGGTTGCTTCAACTTCTTCATAGCTGCAGAGGTTTTAACCTGTCAAATTCAGTCTAACGACTGGGATATCGAAATTGCACCCTAAGAAAGTGCCCACTTCCCATCAATGAAAGGAGCCAAGAGCACTTGGCTTGGATGAAGACATTGAAGTTGCAGACACATAAAGGTTTTCCACCCCAAGGCTTTCTCCTGCAGGGAGGCACCAAGTGCTACTGAGATTCTATAAGGTTTTCTTGACTGGCCTCCACCTGCTGCTGGGAGAGGAGTGTGTCATCAATGGATTGTCTGCAATCCCTGACTCTGAGACCTCTGAGGACAATCAGGATCCCATCAAGCATCTTACCTGGAAGTAGAACCTATGCACAGGCTCTGAGTGGGAACCTGAGCATCTTCATTTTTGGACTAGATGTCTTTCCTGGAAGACACACTTAAGCTAAACACTAGGGTCGATGCTTGGCAACTGGGACAGTTTTTAAACCTGTGATACACATAAGGCCATGCCAGAAATGTGAAGGTCTACCATGATCTGAGCTTGAAGAACCAGAGGAACCTGCTCCAGCACACTTTGCGCCTCCACTGAAGGAATCAATCATCCCAGACACCCGGGATGCCTTGTGAGGCCTGTGATGTGAAAAAAGAAAGAGCCCACGTGCTATAATATGACCTTGCTGGTGAAACCTTAGAACAAAGATGCAATAAGAGAAAAGCGTTTCATGCCAACAGAGTGTGGAGAAATGTCCATATTGGAAAAGAGCAACAGCATCCCTGCTAAGAATTATCACTACTCCAATTTAAAGCGTAACTGACTATTATACCAGCGCAGAAACTGTGATGAGAAGACCAAAGGCACCTTGAACTCCTTTGATGGCTCAGAATCTACAACTGCAAAGCTTTCTCTGAGTGTCACCAACATCCAAGTAGGAAGGGGACTGTGAATATGCAGGTGACAAACAAGGAAAAGAGACGAACAACACGTTTCTGATGCATAATGCTCTCCCCTGGTTTACAGGCTGTTTTTAAAAGCACTGCCCTATGTTAGGAGTTCAGAACAAGGGATGTATTGGTTCTTCTTCCCTTGCCTTGTTTTTTTGCAAGCATCAGCAGAATTTGGAGTGAACTGATGAATTTTTACATGCTGTGTTAAGATGATAACAGGATTTAAAGCAAACTTTGCCACTTTGAAAGGGGTGGAAGGGCAGAAAAGCATTATGAATGGCCTGGGCTAGCTGGATGCAGTTAGTTTAGAGTTTCAGGAGTGAGCTTTCTGCAAGACCAGCCCTGCACCTGATTCAACAAAGCCCATCCTGGAAGGGCTCCTGCCCTCAAAGACTTCCCTGAGTATTCCTCTCCTTTCAGTACTAAGCCGCAGCAGACTGCCTTGGCTTTTATGGACCTTGGGACTTCATTTGGCTCTTGATGGCGTCAGCAAAGGAGAGATGGGTTTAGTGAGACAGGATGGGAAGAGTTCTTGCTGCAGCCTTGAGTCTGTGCCCTACCCAGCCTTACCTGGACAAGACATACATGCTCTGACCAGTACTTCTCCCACTATTTTCTCTTCCCTTCCACTATATTTCAGTGGTTTTACCTAGTGCCATCACACCAGCAGCTGCCACCACCTCACTGGGCAGAAAGCACCAAGCTCCATGTTACCAGAAGACAGTGAGTGCCTATTTTGAGCCTAAAAAGCCTTTCTGGTCTAGTCTTCAGACCTCCTGCATCGTCTAACTCTTCTCTTCCCAGCTGCACTCTTTGGCCATGCAGCATTTCTTTTCAGACCCAGAACAAGATCATGAGTCCAGTACTGCTCTGGGAAGGAAATTTCAGCATGGATGTTGATGGGAGTAGGACCAGTCCATCCCTGTTCGCAGGATGCCCTGGGGATGAGACTGCATGCTCAGTGCACAGCCAGCTGTGTTCACCATGCTGTGTGCAGCTCAGCTGTTCACATAGAGCATCTGTGACTCAGAGCCCAGAGGATTCCCCCTGTGTGCAATGCTTGCTAAGTGCTATCATTATGCCCAATAAAGCCACCTGAAATGTGGCTGGGCTGTTTGAATCATGCACTCAAGTAGAGCAAGTACAAATGCTGAACAAGCTGGCACATCAGCCCATAATTGTCCCATTGGGCTTTCCTTGCATTCCCAAACATACAAAGCAAACCCATTTGTTTCTTGTGGAGTCTAGCACAGAACAGCCACCTTCACCTGCTGCTGTGCACTAATGCGAAGCACTGGTATGTTGAAAGAGATGCAGAAATTGGCAGTCTGTTTGAAAAAGCAGCAACAGTGCTGCAGAGCTGGAGATGAGCTGGCTCATCACAGTTGGAGGAAGTGGGATGCAAGCAGGAAAGGGTTCCCATAGATTTGGGATAGAGCCTCATTTCCCCTGGTACAATCAGTAATCCTTGACTTTTCTTTCCTAGGAGAGACTCCACAGCAAAAGTGAAGGTTCTTCCAGCTTGACCCTTCAGAGGAAACAGTCAAAAGTCTTTTTTAGCCAACAGAAAGCAGGGCGATGACGATCCCCCTGTACAAACTACTTACAGCAGATGCAGTTGTAGAGCTGAATCTGGAAAAAGAAATGCTACGTGCACAAGTGAAATGTCTCATCATGCTGGCACATGAGCTCAGAGAGAAGAACAGGACCCACCTATTTCATAAATGTCTCCTGCTCCTGCTGCAGTCCTATGTTTACCCTGCCCTAGCGCTGTGCATTGCAATAGCACTCAAGGACATGAGGCCAGTGTAGAGATGTCTTTAGAGAGAGAAAGAAAAGACTAACCTACTCTCAGTAGATGTAGTGCTACATCCAGCCCTGCTGAAGGCTCATTGCAATGTCTGGGGCAGGGCCTTTAAATTCTTCTGCCTCTGCTTACCTGCAAAATTGAACTAGAAAAACATCCTTTCCCTTCCTGAGCACATACCAGAGCTTAAGCCATGTTAGTAAGTGCTCAGAAGTTTTCAGGTGAGAAGTCTTAGAGGTGTTCAAATATCTGTAAAGGATATGTTTTGCCTCTGGGTCTACCTGAAAAGGACTTGGGAGGAAAATTATTCACTTTTCGTTATCTTAGGAAAGGCTTGCTTGGTTGATGCAATGCTTTTGTCCAATGCTTTGGATATCAATATGCTGGTTTTCAAGTTATCTAATAAAGTCCTCTTAAAATTGAAAGAAAAAAAAAGATAAATCCATGAATATGTAGCAGGACAACACAATTTAATAAAATGAGACTAAAATCTGAGTAGCTGAGGGCTCTTCTTTAGCACACATTGTGTTCTCCGGGAGAATCCCAGCCCTCCCTGTGTTTTGAAACAGGGACTTCCTGCTAAGACCTTGCAAAAATTTTAGTTTCTGCCATGAGAAAGGCTTCTCGTGTGATCTTGGTCCAGTCATTTAATCTCACCAGCACAGCATCTCCATGCCTTGCCTATGCCAGGAGCAACATAAATACCATTAGAGTCTGTTCCTCCAATCCCACCATGAAAAAATGGAGATGGGAAAATATTTCCCCTACCCTTTGCACACTATATCTTACGCATGGATGAGGCGAGAGCTATTTCTCACCACTCGCATCTACGCAACAAGATCCCCTATACCCAGTGATCTTCTATCGCCATTGCTGCTTTGGTGCAAATCACCCATGCTGTGCTCAGGAAAATCTAAGCTGGTGGCTGAGTTGGTTATCTGTGAATAGGCTAAACCATTCTTCTAGGATTATACACTACCTGGCAGAACAGGGCCATGTAAGATGCTGTTGTAACACAGATACACGTGTATAAAGACAATTCCCAAGCCTTGGGGCAAGGGTGGGAGAGGGCTGCATGCACAGGGATTGCACTGCGTAAAGATGAAATGCAAGCCACCTCTGCAGAGGAACACAGCTCTTTAATACTGCTCCACAACCCGTTGCAGTACAGAGGAAATGAAGATGAATGCCATCACCTCGGAAATGTCAAAATCCTTGACTCCAACTAATCTACTGGAGGAGAAGTGAGTAGATGCAATTCATATTTCTGAGCTCTAGAGATTGTTTTAGGAGCGCTGGTGCCAACACACATGGTTCACGCTGTCCCTTGGGTGACCTTCCATTGCTTTGCTTCCCTCCTGGGCTAACGAGGGATGATCATCTCTCACTTAACACAGTTGTTCTGTGCCAAACCTGAGCTTTGCTTTCTCAGGTGCAGAGCCTGCCAAGACTCTGCATTGATTCTCTAGGATTTGCAACAAATGGAGAAGCAGCTTTCTCTTGGGATCCAGAATGCAGCCTGGCTTTCACCCACCCTGGCATAAAGAGGGGGCTGTTCCACCCACCGCGGGGAGGAACAGATCCCAGAAGAGGTCCAAACCAGAACACAAGCCAAGACTTCATCCATCACAGTTCTTATTGTGGCGATGCCATCAGACTCTGACAGGAACATGTTCAGGTGTTGCACCTGCATATTGTTGCAGTAAAGCTACTGGGTTACTTGCCTTTCTGTTGGCAACACTCCCTCCCACCGTGCTCACCTGCACTTACGTTTCCTGAACTGCAAAACAATAGATATGGAAAGATCTCTTGAATCACTTTCACCAACCCTCATGAGCTATAATAGCTACTGCAGAACATCACAGGCTTTGCCCAACTTCGTCCCATGTGGGTGGGTAAACCAGCAGTTTCTACGATCAGTCCGGGGGAACAAGCAATAAGAAGCCAAGAGGAAACATAGGTAGCAGCCAGGAAAACATTCCTAACACACATCCTTCACATCCACAAATACCAGCTTGGCATGTCCATTAACTCTACATTCACTCTGGTACTAGCAGTTATGGCTCACCTCCTTGACCAGTTCATTACGGAGCCAATCTCCTCCCACCCCACTTAAGATGTGGTACAGGTGCTACAGGGAGCAGCAGAGGAGACAGGAGCTCCTCCACGACCAGCGGGAACAGAGGAAGGGACAGATATTGCCACTTAAAGTGATGCCACCACATCATGTCTCAGCCAGAGCCTGTCTTCTCCTCTGAGACATCCTCTTCCAGTCCCTTTCCAGGCACATGCTTTAACCTTCTATATCCCTCAGCATGTAGCATGCTGCCTCAGATCCCAGGAATAACAATATTTGAGATGCCAGCTGGCATCTCCACTGTGAAGAGGTCTGCCTGTACTTCTAATTCAGCCCAGCTATCCTCTCCATTATCATCTCCCCTAGTACCAGCTTTCTGGGCTACCAGAGGTTAAGATTCCCAGTGCTGAAGCTCTATGTTTATTGCTGGGTTTTTTCCCCCCTAAACCAAACCCTTTTTGCTTTTGAATCATCTCTGCACTCTGACTGTCCTCAGACCAAGTCAGGCCACATGCCGCTGATGAAAAAATAATCTAAACCAAATCAAAACGCGTCAACCAAATTAGATGGAAAACATTTTAGCTTTGTCTGTGCTGTTCCTGTGACTCTGCATGGATCCCAGACCCCCACGGCACAGGGGACAGGTTACATCTAATCCTTCCCTGCCCATGAATTCTGCTTCTGCATTTCCTAAGACTTCCTGCAGTCATTGCACTCTCTCTCCTTTCTTTAAAAACAAACCAAAAAATGAACAGCACTAACAGTTGGGGGAAAAAAGCCCAAACAAAACAAAACAACAAGAAACAATGTCTTTTTGCTCTTAATCTGCCCACCCTGGGTGTGGGAAGAGTCTGTTGCTGCTACCAGTAGCTACGTTAGGTTGAACAGTGTTGGAGAAGGTCCCATGGGGTTACTGTGCCACAATAAATCACGCCAGTACATCCCTACAAACTTGCCACATTAGTCCCGATGGGAAATGATGTCCTCTCATTTTGTTATTTTTAAATAATTGTTTTTAAAGGCTATTTAATCCCTTCTTGTACATACATTATTTAGGAATTTTCTGGTTTTAGGAAGCTACCCCAGCAATCATCACTGAAAGGACATGGACAGATCAGGAGAGCATTGCTGCTCTGGGGAATCTTCTCCCTTTTAAACCACTGAACTTTTCCCAAAGGTACAACTCATCCGGGTCTATGTGGAGGCCACTGGCACTGCACAGCCTGAGTTTAAACAGGTGCCCCATGCCACGGTAGGAACGGCAATTTAAGCAGCTCAGCCACATAAGGAACTCTGTTTAGAAGTAGGCAGAAATTATGGTAACTCATGCCCACTGCTCCCCCTGACAAATCCACACTTGTTATGTTTCCCCTAATTTCTTTCCTTTGGGAGAATAATTAACCAAAACCTACTGGAGAATATAATTCCTCATTCCCTGCTTTTGCTCCGACTGTCTTGAAGCTGAAAACAGTGTAAGCATCCACAGCTCTGTGTGCTTTGTGGTGAGTTTATGCTTTAATTACAAACTACTATTTGGAGGGGGGGAGGCACACACTGGGGTGGGTAAATTACAGATTTTCTGCTGTAAGCAGTCAAGTCGCTATGAGCTAATACAGGGGAGGCTTTAAACAGGGATGGGTAGGATGCCTGTTGCTTATGCAACCATACTAAAAAATCTCTGGCCCTCTCTGCTGTTCCTTAGAAAAGAAAACCACCACCAACAGCAAAAATAATCATGCAGAAAGAAAGGACCAAAATTAAATTAAAGTAAAATGAAGCAGCACGATCCATTTGCTAAATCAGCCAGCTTGGAAGCAGGCTTTCCTTGACTAGGAGACTTTTTGGAAATGCTTTTGGGATGTGCACAGATGTGTCCCAGAGACACTGTGCTACCTGCCATCCCCAGTTCCCAGAGCTGTTCCCAGCTCCAGCCGTGGGGTAGCCAAGGGGTTATACCTTGCTTGAGGATAAATAAAGAGGGAAAGGGATGTGTGGGGGGAATTTAGGCAGCCAATGCAACAGCACCCGGCCTCTCCTCCGACTCCCCCACCCCAATTAAAACTTCCTTTGCATTTCCATGCCCTAAGGGGGGTTGCTGTCTCTGCGAAAGAAACTTCTAAAACCGCTGTTTGGAAATTAACCAGATGATTATCAAGTTTTAACCCAAGAGTTTGCCACTATCACTTAAAAACATCTTGACATTTCTCA
>JBCJKH010068571.1:7236-17663 GCA_039877255.1 Loriculus beryllinus | reverse complement strand
ATATTATAAAATAAAGTATATAAAATTAAATATATAAAATAAAATATTATATTTTGTATATAATATATGTAAATTAATTTGCTCACATAATTTAATGAAATTGTCCACATAACTTAATGCACAACATTGTATCTGATGGTAAAACTGACATTACATTCACCCTTCACCAATGTAACAAAGGGCAGCAAATAAAAAAAATAACTTTCTGTCCCACATCCATTGAAGAGAGAGTAAGAGATAGTGAACCTGAAATCACAAAAAGATGCTACAGGCTTAAAAGCAGGAAATCTCTGCTCAAAGCAAAGATAACAGAAGATCATAAATTCCTTTCCTAAGAAGGCTGAAGAATTTGCATGATTGTCTCAAATCAGGTCAGAAATCTGCCTAGGCACACAGAAACCTTCCTCTGAACATGAGAGTCAATTCAATCACCACTTAAGGTCTTCTCCAGATATTTCCCTACCATTTTATATCAAACCCTTCCTTCTCTAACTGCCAGCTTTGATGACACTGAAATTGCTGTGGCAAGCTGAAAGAATGAAAATCTTTAATGCAACAAACCCAGTATTACCTTTGCTTTCTAATTCAATTTTTAAATGACTGCAGTGTATATAGAGTCAGTAGTTAGGAGACGTCACTTGATCTACAGCTCTCAGTAATGCATAAATTGGCACTGACTGAACTGCAAATCTTGGATGGCACAGCACACAATCCTGGTTGGGAGGTCTTCTGTTAACAAGCAAAAGCTCGTCTTGTGTCTAGTCTAGTTACTTCATATTATCTGTTTGGCTTCTAACAAGCAGATGCTCAAAAAGAAATGCTCAAAAAGAAAATACCAGCTTAAAATTTGGAAAACAAATGTTATTTAAGCATAATTTACATTATATGCACGTATTTGTGCCATTCACAGCTCTTTACACCTTCCCCCCATTTTTTTGCTAGCTCTTTGGAATTTTATTAGCAAGCTCCATCAGAAAATTGCTGTTTAATGAACCTGGAGGTAAAAAAATTAGCCTGTTGCCTTAAAAGCAGTGTTTAATAAAATTATTCTGCACCACTGGGACTGTCATTCTTTCCAGACCTGCTATTTAAATTAGCATGTTTTATGAAGGTACACTGAGAACGTTTTATTCTCTAGGCCTATCAGTTTACTTTTTTTCAAAGGTTAAAATTTCTTTATCAGGGATTTAGATTAAGAATGGTTAGCAGTTATATTTACTGAAGTTCCTGTTAATTCTTCCACCTTAAGTAACTGGAGTAGAGTAAACGCCATATGGATTAAATCCAGTTTTTCCTTATTAGTCTTCTTGGCTGGCTATTATGTAAACAACTTAATAAATACACATAATACGAATCACCCTGGCTTAGTCATTTGGCCAGACAGTAAACGGGCTATCGTAGTTTCTATACTTGTCACAGCTGTTGCTAAGTGAATTGGCAAAATCATGATATTTAACATCCAACAGCCTGTCACACAAAATCTCAGCAACATACTTTAACCAGATGCATGAAAAAAGCACATAATAGAATTCAAATATCTGCTGGCTAGATTTTCTGCTGGGTGATATCTTGGTGCAAGGAGGGAGGCTGCTGCTGCATGGAGATTACATATATCTGACGCCAAGATTTGTAGTTCTCTATCTCTCAAAGGAGAAGCTCATCCCAAAAAGAGCTGGTCATTCCTGTTCTCAATCAGCCATATACCAGAGAAGCCGGATATACCAAAGAGTAAGTTTTTTTCCCCAGACACCAAGTCAGGCATTTTCTAAAGTTCACTAAGCTCTGCGTAGATGTAATAGTATTAAGAATTCAGCAGAGTTCATATAGGTGTTTTATCAACAGTCTAATTAAGCCTATGCACTTAACATCATGTAGAAGAGCTTCTGTTCATAACACACTGTAACAGGGGTAGCTGCACTTCATAATTTATTATTTAGGTTATTAGCTGGCAACAAAGAGGAAATGTAGGAGTAGCAAATATGAGTGGGATATAGGTTTTGTGGTTAAAAAAGGTTTTGAGATTTTAAGATACTAATTTGGACTAGTGTCTGGCTTAAATTTTTTATTTCTACACAATGCCTCTCCTGGGGACTATTTTGATAAGCCATTCACCAGAAAATGCTGATTCACTCAAAAAATTTGCTGCCTTGCTTTAGCAGCCAGTGAGTCCTCATCAGACTACCATGAATCACAGCATAAGGGTTTCTGTTTTAAAAGCAGTGTCCACCTGAAGAAGAGAAGGGTCCATTAAGCCAAGAGAAGGTTTTATATCTACCTGGCCAGGTACACTAGATCTGAGAATTTCCTGTCTGGGGAAGTATGATGTATCTGAGATTGTACTTGAGGATTTCTCTCTTTTGTAGTTTTTTGCCAGCACACTGCTTGTTCCTACTACTGCAGAAATAAATCTCCTCTTCTTCCCCAGACCGCCTCTCTTCAGCTTTATGCTCTTTACTTTTGTAGAGAACATAAGGGATTTACCAGAATGTTTCCATCTTTTTACTTAAGGATATGAAGATTGCTTGGAGACAGACCAAGGGGCTTGATATACTCAAGAAAGCCAAGAACTGATCCTTTCAATTTTCCACAATGGACTGAATCTGTGGAAAACTATGAGATTAAATAGTGACAACCCAGAAGGACATTTCACCCACAGAATAATATTTATCCTGTGTGTTGTCTGTAGTCTTACAATCCCTATGAGCAGCCGAGTCCTCACTCCTAAGCTGTGAGCAAGCACTACGCCAAGGCAAAAGTTAGTTGAAGGAACCATGAAGAAACATTATTACCTATACAATATGAGAAGGAATGTTGTTTTCTGGGGGGGTGTTTCACTCATACTGGCAGTTGCAGAGTTTATTGCAAATGGTGAGAGTCCAGGGCACTACAATGCCTGGACACATGGCTTTTAAACAAAGAATATTGAGAATCTAAGAGAACCAAATTACTTTTGATGAAAGGTTGCTATTAATAGACTTAAGAAAAACAAACTCATTTTTTAAATGGTATCAGGTTTCCTCTATAAAAATGCAGTATTTTATTGGAGAAACCGTGCAATATGTTTAAAATGCTTATCATGTTAGACAACAAAGTGTTGAACTGGAAAATCTAGAACTTTCCAGCTCACCTGTGCATTTCCGGTATATGTGTATGATATAGTGATACTATCTTAAATCTTCAGCTTTTAAAAAGTTATTTCTTTTGCTCTTCTTTTGACAAATACAAAGTACTTTGACTGTTGAGTGCATGTTGGTACCTACAGACCTTCTTGTAATATGAACTACAATAAAATTGGTCCTTCATTCATGTATTTCATATATTTCTGCTTGACAAATGAACTCTTTGGCTAGATTTATCATACAGGGGTAATGAGCTATGTAAGTTTTCTTTATACTGGCATGAATATAAACTCTAAAAAAAATGCCTGGAAACAGCTGAACTTCCAGATGCACTTATGGAGAAATATACTTGTGAGGAGATAGCAGAAAGTTTGTAAACCAGTTTCTGACACAACATGTTCTAGAACACATGTAGTTTATTTTTAAATGGCATAGGCTTCTGTCTCCTGCTTGTCTTGCAGATGTCCGAGACAAAACACATAAACAAATGAGGATTCCAACTGATGATTTCTGGCCTTTAAAAACAGGCCATGGAGAAAACATTTCAGGAGTTTTGTGGGGCAAATAGACCTTTCACAAACTGTCATGAATTAGGCTAGGTCTTGTTCTTCTTGGGCACAAGAAATCTTTATCCACTTTTTCATCAAGCATAACTCCTGAACTAATAGACTCATTAACACAAAATAAAACTTTAAATGTAAGAGTCTTCTATTGAAAATATATTGTGTAAAATTCATTCTAATTTGGGACTAGACTGAAGTAATATTCTCACCAGTTTGAGGGAATCCCCACATACACCCTGGAAATAAGAATAGACAGCAAAAAAGATGCAAAGTTACAGATTGCTAATTCTTATATTACTGAGAAGGCTGACAGTCAGCCCTGTGGGGGGGTTCTTCTATGATCTCTGAGGCTCACCTCTGTTGCAGCCTCTGAAAGTCATTCCTTTCATGCCCATGGTAAGATGCTGCTTATTCCTTGTTTACCCAGATTTCACCACTCCTGAAAGAAATCTGGTGTAATAATTCAGGGATACTACTGTTTCAGAGCACTCTAAATCTCTCTTCAAGACCACAGTTGAAATCTCTTATCAGTTTTGTCTGTTGGCTTTTCCACACTGTTTCTACAACTGAAATTCATTCCCATTTCTGGGCTTTTTTCGTCTTTGCTTTTTCCTGTCCCGTGTTAATGACTCACAGCTCTAATTTAGCATGACTTTTCCCCATTTACCAAAAAAACCCTAAACTAGGGAATGAAGCCAAAGTGCCTCAGAAGTCCTAGAAGCTATCCTTCTGTGACCTTATTGAATGTAATTGATTTGTACAATGTACAATGCTTTGAAATCATCTAATACAAGAATTTGATATATTCTTCTTTGTGAATGATAAACACTCGACAGACAATGCAATGAGTTTATAATTCTCTCTTACCCAGCCATAAGTAGAAAGAAAAGGGAGAATTAATATGCATTTCCTCTCTTAGGTCTCTGTCATTCTCTCTCTCTCCTAGGAGGAGCAGTTTTCTAATTTGTTCCCTACTGCTGCATTGACATTTTTATTTTTATATTAGAAATAAAAGGTCAAAACCTCCAACAACTAGTTGGTTTAACAAAGTTGAGGGCAAGGTCAATACCTCCCTAAATTAGCTTAGCACAAAGGAAGCTGCTGTTCAGCAGTAATTTCCCACTGGTAAATATAAGTATTCTGGAGGGAAATCTGCACAGTATGTAGGGGGAATGAGGATGAAAAATATTTGAGTAGCCAAATACAAAACCAGAATTTAAACTGTTGAAAAGACATCTAGAAAAAAGAAATCAAATAAAAATAAAATTAACAAACAATACCCAGTTTAAATTAAGACCTTGAAAACTTTTTGTTTGGGAGGACAGTAAGTTTAAGCACACAGTGCTTATTAATCTTCTTATTGGATCCATTATATCATGCTTCGAAAGAATAAAAATTCAAATTTTCATCAGTGAAAGAACACTGAATATGACACTTCTCGAACCAGTTACAGTGACTATAAAAAAGGAAAAATTATTGTAGTGGAGGTAAAAGTGAAACAGCCATCCACGGTTTTGAAAAGGAAAAAAATTATGAAAAAATACAATGATTTCCTATGGGCACCTCAGAACATACAAAGCTGCATCCAATCTTCTGTTTTGAAGATATTAAATATAATACATCTGCTGTAAAACATCAGGAGAATATATCACAGTGTGAAGTTCTGTGATCATTATGTGTATTCAGCTTTTTCTGTATATTCCAAATTTTCTTCATCATTATTTGCACACCAGACAAACTGCCATTAATTAACATGTAAAATAAATTCCTTACTCAAGCCATCTATCTTTGGTGCTACCATAACTAAATTGGAAAAATTCTGGTTTGACTGTTTCCCATGTCCTGTTGCAAGATGATTAATATTTGGGGTTATAAACTCAGTGGCTTTGTTCATTCCCAAATAACTCACCTACATGTGAGTTCATACAAATGCTAATGATTCTACCCAGTCAGAGGGGGAAAATGCTGGCTCAGTCTCTCACTGGCAGTGCACAGGTGGAGAAAGAGTTATAAAAGGCATTTATAGCCAACAGTAAAATAAAAGGCAAACAATTACAAGGTTTGTCATGTTTTTGGCTGGGATGAAGTTAATTTTATTCCTAGCAGCTGGTACAGTCCTGTGTTTTGGATTTAGTCTGAGAATAATGCTGATAACACACCGATGTTTTAGTTGTTGCTCAGTAGTGCAAGCAAGGACTTTCCAGTCTCACATGCTCTACCCAGGGAGGAGGGGCAGAGGAAGCCAAGAAGGAGCAGAGACAGGACAGCTGACCCAAACTAGCCAGAGGGGTATTCCATACCACAGCATGTCATACTTAGTATAGAAACCTGGGGGGAAGTTATTCAGGACAGATCGATTGCTGCTCAGGCTGGGCTAGGCAACAGTTAGCGAGTGGTGAGCAGCTGTGTTGTGCATCACTTGTCTTTCTTGGGTTTTATTCCTCTCTCTCGCCTTCTTTTTCTTCTTCTTATTAACTTAAAATTTACTTTCTTATTATTGAACTCTTCTTATCTCAAACTGTGGGGTTTATCTTTTTCCAATTCTCCTCCCCATCCCACTGAGGGTGAGGAGAATGAGGGGAGGAGATAGTGCAAGTGGCTGCATGATTTTTAGTTGAGTTAAACTACAACTAGGTTTTATGGAAATACGTGGCAGTTCTGTGCTGTCATGTTGTTTATAATGCTCTCATCTGTCAAAGATTCAGGTTGACTGTATGGGAATCATATTGAAAATAATTGCTATTTCTCTCTCTATTTGTTTCAGTAATGTAAGGTATCAGGTCAACTAGATGTGAGAAAGGTGGGGGGAAAAGAGAAAAAGCTAGGAGAAGATAGGAGAAGATAAATATTTCCAGATGAGTAAGTTCCTATCTATTTTTTGTAGCTATCTGCCTAGAAAGTGAAATAAAAACACATGGTCACCAGCAGTATAGAGAATGGGATATTGCTTTGCACTAAAAAAAAATAATAAATAAGCCCAACCAAAACACTGCCAAAAAACACATGAAGATTTTCCTCACTTACACGGCGCACTAAAATAAAAAATTTCAAAACTTCCATTATCACAGACAGAAGCTTATTATTAATGTGTTTTTCTTTTTAGAGCCTCTTCACTGAAATAGAATTCAAAACCCATGCTGCGACTCTGCAATATTGTTCACTGCAAGAAACTATTTTGTTCTGCTTCAGAGGCAATACATTTTTATGTTTAATTTTGCCCTGGGTATATACAACACTTGTTTATGTCCTTAAAGTGTCTTTTAAAGAGAGTGATTTCAGTGCATCTCTTGTAAATCCAGCTATGAAGATTTAATTCTCTCCCTCATCCAGCAAGACAGCATTTACATTTTATTTTGGTAGCTCATATGTCTACTGGGAAACGGACATAGAATCAAATCACATACATGGAAATTTATGCATATATTTGTTTCATGTTCTCAGTGTAGCTTTAATTATATAATTTTACTTAAAATTTTATTACGAACTTCAGATTACTCTTTAGCCTGAAGTGCTGTTACCAAATTTACATCTACAGTAAATTAGGTTGATGTTTTTCTGAGAAAAGCCAGTAAATGATGCATGAACATTTATAAAGACTTTTATTTGGCCTGATGGTACTTCAGAAATGAGCATAACCTGACATTTAACATATATGTATAGATATGATTGTGTGTCTGTACTTCTGTTTTCATCTATCATGGATGAGAGGAAGGCAGGAGCTGGGTTTGATTCATATGCCCAATATGAAAAACAGGGACCCTGGAGGCAAGCCTGCAAGAGATTATCAGCCCAGAGTATTTTGCTCAACAAACATTCAAACAAAAATAATGCTGTTCTCATTTGAGTCTTTCTCAGCATTATTCTGCTTGTTTCTACAGTCCTTCAGGTATCTGTGCATTGAGTTAATACCCTGTTGTGTTAAGTATACGTGTAACAGGAGAAATTTCCCCCTTTACCTTATCAGGAAATCATTACCCTTTCCAAAATCAAAATCACACTTTATTCCAGACACACTGTGACCAAGTCACCCATCAACGTCAAGCAGTAAGTTGTAGGTCAATTGTGCTATTTATCTAAGTATATGAAAATACTGGTGTAATCATCAGTCTGTTTAAACCTGATATTTATGTATAATAAAATAGTCTGCGTAGTTGTTTAATAGTCAGGCAAAGATCATAGAAAAAAGTTGTAAAAATATTGTCAGGCATGAATGACAATGTTTTGTTTGCATTGCTTCGTTTTCATGGTGAACAGATAGGAAAGAGCACATCCAAAAATTTAATGAGTCTAGAAGGTGGGGCATAAATACAAAAATTTGGGGAAGATTATCAGCAAAGAAGTTTCTTACTTCATTAGGCTCTCATTCTGGACGAAGACCATCTGCTAGTGAAACCCTCAATAAAGGAAAGATTTGCTTGAGTAGATCCATTATTTAAGATAAGCCCCTGTAGCTGAAACTTCAAATTTTAATTTTCCATTGCTAGCGGATACTGTCATATGTAAGAGACTACCACAGAATAAAAATTTTTTTTTTCAATTAAAATTGAGAAAATAGTTATTGTAGCCTTAAAACCAAAGTTATGTTAATATTCTCATGCATTTGTTTTCTTTGCCTTTTTCTAATCAGACACATTTATCTAGTTCTATATAGTTTCCTGCAGACTGGAATTATTTTGCTATCAAGACAGTTACCCATCAGTGGATAAAATATATTTATCTGAAAGAAGTGCAACTTTCAGTATATGCCGAAACTAGAACTGAATTATGCCATTATAAAATGATTTGAAGTAGTTCTTCATGAGTAATTTTTAAGACCTGTCAATATAATTTGCTATCAAATTTTGTATTTTATACTCACTGATATGTTTGATAGTAAAATTGTTTGATTATTGTTCTTCTTATAGAAGGAATAATATAATTATCTAGTATCACATAATTACGTTGGCTATGTCCAAATTTTAAACAGAATTTCTATTCTTTTGTAAATAATAGGTAAGCAGGAAGCATGCTGTATCTATATAATTGCTCCCTATGCTCTCTGAAGCATGAGTCTAACTTTGCTGCTCATATTTTGCCTGTTAAATTTTCTGATCCATTTTCATGCAATTGTGGTGTTTGACAAGCAACAATATTGAAATTAATTTTGAACACAATATTAAGGGGCTGTGAGTAGTAAAAATTTTGGACAAGGACTGCAGAAGAAACTGCTGAGAATGAATGACAGGATAATTAAGCTGCAGGTGAAATTCTATGTAAGTAAAAGTAAAATAAAGCACATGGGGAAAACCAGTTTAATGACTAATACAATAAAGGACTAAAAGCTTACTGCTTATATTCTGGAATGAGATCTCAGATTATGTTAGGCAATTCCATGAAAAGTGTCAGCTCTATGCTCAATCATTGTCAGAAAAGTAATTGAAATATTCAGAATAATTTTAAAGGAATAAGGATCAAAACATCATTAGGCTACTTAACAAATCCAAGGTGAACCCAGTACCTTGTCAATAGTGTGCCTGGAATTCTGATCTTACCTCCAAAAAGACATACTTAGGAGTCATCCAGATCAAAGAATAAGAATGCATAAAGGTCTGTATAAATAATTACTACATAGAGAAAAACCCTACAGACAGCAAAATAGAACCAGGAAAAAAACAAACAAACAAACAAAAAAAAAAAAAAAAACCAAAAACCAAAAAACAAAACAAAACAAAACAAAACAAAACCAAAAAAAAAAAAAAAAAAAACCAAAAAAAAACAACAAGATTAAAATACAGAAAAAAAACTTTCAGCTTGTACCAAGCATGACTAACATCACACTTCCACTGCAAGGGTCAGCTGGTTTAACCTACCTGTTGATTTAACTCTAGGTTTGCCTGAGTAAACAGAACATCCACTATATCTGCATAAAACAGGGTGGGAGGGGTGAACAAAAAAATTTAGCAGAAATAAAACAGACTTTTTTACATTCACAGTCTAAATTCTGATTAAAAGTCAAAGAAAGAGTGATCCAAACAGATAATGAAAATCTGTAGCAGTCAGACTGCATTAAGCAAGCTTTAACTTTTTTTAAAATAAGAAAGACATTTAAAAAATCTTGGCTTTATTATTTAGTACTGCACTTTCAGCAAACACTCTAACAGGCAAATCAAGAAAACCAGGGAACAACCATTTCAAAATAATTCTCCAATACCTTTGTGGCCTCCATGGCATGCCCAGTACAGAGCTGTGTTTCCAGCTTTGTCTAAGCCATTGACCCCAACTCGATTATCCAAACACTCTCTCAACCAGCTTAGGTTGCCTGAAAGACAAATTCAGTTTTGATGATTTTTTTCCTCTTTGGAAAGTTGAGAGAACCATTAAAGGTACCCTGTTATTTCTGAAGGGTGTCAGTCCTATGAATTTGTGAGGAAAAAAGTGATTAGCAACAACACTTATAATTCATAAAACAACCAGTCCACGTCACATCACATACCTTTTCTTCTGCTCCCAGAAGACTGTTAGATCCCTACATAGTTAAACAGATGGTACTAAACTCTTTCAATGTGTATAAATCACAAAGTTACAATTCTACCAGACTGTGGACCAGTTCGGCTTCTAAAAGCTGCAAAACTTACCAAACAACTTGTTCAAAATACCACACAACCAAACAGACAGGATAACTTCTTTCTAAATATATTATTATTTCAGCAGAAACAAACAAATCATCCTATAGCATTACACAGATCACGCTTACCACGTTTGGCAG
>JBCJKH010068566.1:0-10058 GCA_039877255.1 Loriculus beryllinus | reverse complement strand
TCTAATTAGTGTGATGTCAGATGTAATATAACACTGGAGTGGAAAAGCTAACTGGAAAAGACACAGTAACACCGCACTAGCTACTTCTAGACGTGAGCTATCCATTAAAAGTAAGTCAAAGCCCTCAACTTAATTCTGTACATATGCCATCCTAACCCTCAGCCTCTCTCTGGGTGTTTCAAAACTGCAGCAGCACATTTGTCTTCTAAGAATATATCTCCCTTGGAGGCAAAAATGCTTGGAGTACGCAAGAGCAGCTTCTAGTGGATTTCAAATACTAAACAGTTCCTTGCAAAATTCCCAGATGGAGAGAAATTCCCCCACACTGCCATGACCTTCATTAAAACCTTTGTAGTCCTGTCTGTGAATATGTTCTATGCCCATGCAGAAGCCAACTGGTTGCCCTAAATGCCATCATTTGCTGTTTGCAGGTAATTCATTACGTGATTGAGTCCAGGAGGCAAATACGATAGAGCTATACTGCGATTAATTTGGTTCCTGACATAACCCACACCCTGGGCACAATCCACAGGAGATGGATGGCTCACTAAAAGGAGGTGTTTAAGAGGTCTTTGTTCTGCAGCTCTACCCAGCTTGGACATTACAGGAGTTCAAACCCCACAAATAAAATGTAAACACATAATGTTCGATCTTGCCTACATAGGAGGTTTCTCTGTGGACAGCTGTGGGTGTGTAGTAGTCATGTAGTAGTGTGGCTACTACTTATTTACACTTATGTGAGAAGAGTTGTCAAAGCCAAAGAGCTCAAAAGAAACCACTTCAAAAGTGTTTGTTTGTCCACTGGTCTTTCTGCAGCATGAGAAACCAACAGCCTCATTTCCTGCCCTCTAGGGAACAGTTATCCATAGCTGCATCCCATGGGAAGGGCTTGCACTTACCTGACACAAAAGTACAAAACAACCGGTCCCGACTTCTTGGGGAAGTCATGTTCCAGCACTCGGCGGTCCAGCTGGAGCCAGTTCAAGTGTCCCCTGGCAAGAGAAGAGACAGCATTGATCCCAGCACCAAAGAGGTTTCTCACTACTCGTGGCAATGAGGTCTGAGGTGTTACAAAAGATGAACTGGGTCGCATGCTATTTGCCCTTGGCTATTGCCTGGTATTTAAAAACCACACAGCAAATGTTTGAGGAGTGGAGGCGATATCATCCTGGCAACATTTCAGGCTGGGAATCGAACTGCTAAAGTTCAATCTGTCAGGGCGAAAGCGCTGAGCAGGCAGGACAGTCCAAAACGTTATGAGCTTCACCTTTTTATTACAACCCCCCGGAGCACTCGTATCATTAAAAGTCTGTCAAGGTTTTCATTAGAAACCCTTGTTGCTGAGAGTTTTCTCAACCCCTGCAATATTTCACTGAAGGCTAAACCTGACTCTACAGCCCCAGACAGTTTATTTACCACCCACAAGCCTGCAATAGCCTCTCTAGCTTTGCCCAGCCTTCGTTTTCCCTCCTTCAGAGAGCCCCTGAAAAACAGCTGCTCCATGAAGCGTTCCGGCTCCAATTACCACATGCTGCTTTTCTCTTGCCTAGATGGTACCTGTCGCTATTATTTTCTCCTATAATTTATCCATTCGTGCCTTGCTGCTGGAAGCTGGGCAGAAGCTCTGTTCTTTGTCATGTTCCCCACACTGCAGAGCTCTGTGTGTGCGTGAGAGGTATGTTATAAATACCATTATTTGTATTACGGGCATCTCACGCCCCAGCTGAGATAAAGGCCCTGTTAAATTAGGCACTGTGGAAATACACAGGATAAAATTCAGGCCACACTGAAGCTGATGGGAATTCTGCCATTGCCTTTGGTGGTGCTGGGGCTGCATCCTGTGAGCATTTTGCTAGTGATTTCAGTCAGACCAGATTTCACCCAGAGGGAGAGGCAGCCCTTGCCTTTGGTGTTCTGCTGTCTAGACAAGCAAGGGGAGAGAGAACTGAAACGATTTTGGGGAGAATCTTGCAGCAAATAAAGCAGGAAATGGAATTCAGATGTCCTGAGCTCTATTCCAGCGCCTATTCCCCAGCTAATCCTCAAAAATAATTCTTTATTCCACTAAGAAAAAAAAAAAAAAAAAAAAGTGGAAAAAAAGCTTGTTTCTTTAAAAAAAAGCATTAAATTAACTTCTAGGGTTGCCACAAGCCTTAGCAATGTACCCTGTCAGCAAACACACTCAGCTTTCACAAGGCTTTCACAAGGCCCATTATTCCTTAGCGGTGCTTGTGCTTTTGACACTTTTGGAAAGTAAGAAACAACCTCTATTCAGCAATGCAACTGGATTTGTAGCTCCCCCACTCCGTCTTCTCTGGAAAAATAAAAGGGAAAACAGCAGTTTAAGGAGGCTCTGAATCACCTGAATTTCTGTACGGCTGCCCTGGGTTATGACGATGCAGAAGAGGATGAGCAGCTCACAGACCCCCCGGCCCTCCCAAACCAAACCTTCCTATGATTCTATGAGTCAGTCATTCAAAATTACTTGTGAGCCGCACTGATCACTCCAGTGAGTTCAGAATCATCAGACATTTAACATACATAGAAGCTATCTCATCTCAGATTTTACTGTATAGATGTCAGATATTTTGTTTAAGCAGCCTTTGCATCTATTTTATGAGAGTACCAAGTCTCAGCTAGGTACAAGTGATACATGTGGAGCTGGGGACTTTTCAAGCTCATCCTGGACATCTGTAGGTGTACAAAAAGGATCAAAGCCTTTTTTATCCCCTGCTTTAGATACCTGTGTGTTTCTTTCCAAGATATTTTAACTTTCAGTCAGTTTTTTCTCTAGATAAATTTTTGTAGTAGTAACTTCATCTATCTCTTTTGCAGTGTATGGGCTGAGAGCAAGTCTGGGACAGTGCTGTGCAGTGATACTGCCCAGGATCAGGTGTAACGGTGGCTGTGTTAACTGGGATTGGTGTATGGGCTAACTGGTTTGCTCTGGATTCTCAGCATGATGAAGTCTCCTTCAGTCATCTCTGCTGCTGGGATGCAGTCACCCAGCTCTAGTGTGCAATCTCTGTGTCGTGTCATGTTCAGCATAGACAAGGCTTGTTTTTTAGAAGACAGATGCTCCAGGCTGTTTGAAAATAAGCCCCACTGAAAGATCCTCAACTTCAGCACCCAAAGATTATAAGTGCCCATATTTCCCACTGCATCCCCCTTCTTGAATTCTGTCCTTTTTCCTAATTCTTTTTTTTGTCTTTAAGTGCTGTTCTATTTCTTTTAACAGGACTCAGGAAGTCTGAAATGAACTGTGAAAGCCAAAGTACGCATGGGGATTGAAACTAGACATGCTCATCCATTCCTAGCCAACATATTAAATAAGCATTTAACCATGTAGGCCGAGGTACAAAGCACTATCAGAGGAAGGAAAAGCCACACTGAGCCTGACATCCTATCCTGAACCTGTCCAGCTGCATTTATATCACCAAAATAGCAGCCACCAGCAGCTGATGGCATTACACACGGGTTCCACCCAAGACTGATTTGTTGACAATGGACTTACTGTCTACCTCTATGTTTATTCAACAGCAATGTCTGCGTTTCCCTACCAGGTACAGCAAAGGGTTGAGAAGCCACTTTGTACAGCACAATAATTCACTTCAGGGTATTTCTTATTTTGAAAATACTTGTTCTTTTCATTCTCCCTGCATTTGATCTTGAGAAAGTGGTTGATGTAATCAGTAAAAAAGGAATATATGTATATACATATGCATACCAGGTTACACATTTATGTTGCACACGTACAGAGTTGTGTGTACTGAATAATACAGTTAATTGCCACCGAGTTCTGGGGTTGAAGAGTTTCATTACTCTCATCTGTGTGGAGCTTAAATCTAAAGCTCCTTCAGAGGAGGAAGGTCACTTAAATCACTGCCAGGAGCAAACTGCTCACTGTACTCAATTACCACTTACAATCTTTCATCACTGAGGGCTTCTGCACTGCAGACTGTCACCTAACTCCTTGTTTCCAAGCGTGCATGTGTGGCATGTAGAGAGCAGCAGCAGTGAGCAGTTGCTGACATCTGCCCGTGAATGTGATCTATTGGGGAGCCAAACTCCAATGCCATTACACCACAGAAGGCTTTGCTCTGGAAGCTGTCTTCCTGTCTTCGGAACTATTCATGGAGCACAATCCCATGTAAGACAAGGAAAAGTATGGGCATATAACCCCAGGCATGTAGTAATCCTAACAGTTTTCATGGACCAATTTAGGCAGCTTGTACTAAGCCATTCATACATGCTTATGTCTAGCTGGATTTCCTTCACGGTTCAATTTAGAGACACAGAGCTTTTGTTTCATTATCACCATTGATTTGTTCATTTGGGCATTTATATCAGCGTATTCACAAATAATGGTGCAAACAGTTTTGGATGACTACAGAGAGTCTGAACTGGAAGCCAGATAACTTTTCTCTGTTGGTTGCACTCATGCTGGCAGTTACACTGGTGTGTACATAGCAAATACGTAATTGTTTTTAGAAGAAGAAACTGCATCCATTTAGGTTACAGACTGAGTATGGATTTTTGTGCCCGAGGTTCATGTTGTCGATTACATGCAGTAGTTCAGTTTTCTTTTATCAGGGCTTTCAGTAAAGGGTGGTACATCGACGAATCCTTTGCCTCCAGGTGGTTCTGGTTATGCAACTTTACTGTTGAGTGTCCAGTTTTCTGAAAAGTGGATCCACATTGATCTGTGTTTTAAAGGTATTTAGGCCAATAAACCAACTCACACCCCTTCAGTCTCAAACCCATGTTGAGTTGAATGGACATTACGAAAGACCCATTCACATAATAGAAACCATATAAACAATTTCTCATTTCCATCTATCACAACAGAAACAAACCCCCCTTTAAACTCACAGATTTTCTCCTTTATAATCTTAAACCTTTAACAGAAATACTTTCGAAGGGGCTGAAAAGCTCAAGGAGCCATGAGTTTAACTGTACAGCTTTTGCGAAATGGGGGACTTGGTGACAAAGGGACTGGTCTAATGTCAGAGCAGGATGATATTCTGTGAGCTGCACCCTCCATTGGGCTGGCTGTCCAACCAGGACATGGACACCTCGTCCCTTGTTTTGGCTCTGCCACATGGCTGCAGGGTGGAAATAGGCTTCCCTCCAGTTCCCAGATATGAAGGATTATTTCAGGGAAGAGTGGTACACTGCTCTTCCCTTGCCATCCCCTTGGCCATAGATCCTGGGCTGAGCAAGGGCACTCTCTGTTGTTACCTTGTCACATTAGTACAGTTTCTAGCACAAGTGTAACACAAATAGTGTGGCCTCAATGCCTTGCAGTTTTGCCCTATATATTAGCTAGCTGAAGAAGATGCTCTGCAGGTTCTCCTCTGGGAAGGGAGCCAAAAGCTGACCCACGGAGACAGGGAGCTGTGGGATGCAAAAGTTGGGAGTTCTTTGTCGAGCAGGTGACCCACATCTAAGGACAAATAAAGGACATGGAAAACCTGCCTGTGGCCCAGACTGGCAGCATTACCCTTCTGCAGCGAACAGAACAGGAATCCTGACCACTTGCTCTCAGTAATGCTGGAAGAGCTGGTGCCAGAAGAAAGGGCAGTTAGTGGAGATTCATAGATTCTAGCTACAACTATCTGAAAGGAGGATGGAGACAGGAGATGGCTGGTCTCTTCTCCCAAGGAACAAGTGATAAGACAAGAGGAAATGGCTTCAAGCTGTGCCAGGGGAAATTTAGACTGGATATTAGGGAAAATGTCTTCACTGCAAGGGTAGTCAGGCACTGGAGCAGTCTGCCCAGGAAAGTGGTGGAATCACCATCCCTGGAAGTGTTCACAAACGATGTAGACGAGGCCCTTAGTGACATGGCTTAGCAGTGGATTTGGCAGTCCTGGGGGAATAGGTGGACTTGGATGATCTTTAAGGTCTTTTCCAACCTAGCTGATTCTGTGTTTCTATGATTCTATGAATAGCTGAACTGAAAAAGAAAAGCCCTTTCCCCATTCTTTTCTAGTCTTAATCAAGCAGCACATAGTTCTTCTGGCTTTATGTGAAGCTTGGCTCCACGTGCTGTACAGGGACCCCCTTTTGACCTGTGCTCTCTGCAGTTAATGGCTCACACCATAAAGCGTTCCTATGATCATTAAAATAGGAGGTGGTATTCTCTCCTCCATAATAGTCCGACAGTCTAATTTTAGTCACGCTGAATGCAGTAATGACCTTATATTAACACAAGAAACTATTAAGTTGCCAACGCAAAGGTTGTTTTCATTGATTTTCTTCTTAGGTTGTCATGATAGAGCACAACTAATGAATGGAAATCCCCAGTCCAAATAATTTCTAAATAAATTACTCTCTCAAAGCTTTTACTCTTAAATAGAAGAATTGATTTAATACTTTAGTGGCTTTTCTTCTTTCTAAACTTGCAATTTAGCCAACCCCAGACTACATTTATGATCCGGGCTTGTTCTGGTTTAGCTGGTTGCGTGTTCCCTTCAAGGAAGCCACACAGAAACTCAACGAAGGGTGAAGAAAAAGAAATCCCTGAGGGCCTGTGCCACAGAATTAAAGGGTTTCTTTTTGTGTCTGTATCAGCTGTAGGGCTGTGTTAGGTGTTCTGCAAACACACATAAGGAGACTGTTTTTCCTACTTTCTGAAGAAAGGTTTTTTTGTTTAAACTCCCATTTCACATTGCAGGCTAAGATCACAGACAGCCCATTTGATTTTCTGACGGTGACATGGGACACCCATTTCCAAGTCCACCCCCTCCACCCCCTCCTCCTCCCCCCCAGTATATGTTTTTGGCTGTGTTCAGTTTGTGCCAACTCTATTCAAAGGTTTTTATAACTGAAGAGGAGATATTTTTGTCAATGATATTTTCACAGCACTGAAGGAGCCTCAGTGCAAAAGTCAGACTACTATGGGACAACAGAACTGCTGCAAACCAAGCTTTGTATCTGCTAGGACTTACTGGCATGTTTCTGGGTTGCATTTACTAGATTTTATGAGGTCATCCCCAAATCTTTCATCTGGGCTAACTGAGCATCTCCTAAACTGCAGCCTGCTACATCTTGACTGCAGGCCAAGAAGGTGAGCAAATGAGTGGACGGCATCACCTCACCCTTTGTGACAGTGTGCACCCATCTGCATCTGCTGCACATCTCTGAGCAGAGCCTTGACAGCCCCTGTCAGCTTTCCATGCTTCCTCCCATCACTAACCCAGATCTTTGCTCACGCTGCACCATGCTAAACCTGGAATCCCAGGGGAGGGTGGGCTCTCTCTAATTGCTGACACCTCCTCATTAGCTTCCCTTGCACTCCCAGGGGAGCCCTGTGCCTACTCAGCAGAGCTGAGAGCTGGAGCTGGCTCAGCTGCTCTCTGGTTGCAGTCTGACATGTGTTTGTTGGTTTGAACCTGTGCTGTTAGTACTGTTAAGGGAACATTTTCATCTCTTAGCCTGCTTTCGCTTCCCTGCATGGCTCTCCTGCACCCCTCAGACAGCATCCATTGAGTAACTTGGCTCTCTCCAATCAGAAATAACCCTTTGGTGGGGAACCATTTCCTCCTCCTGCTTTTATCAATTGCCACTGCCTTCTGCTGTTCCTCTTGTAAGGACCAGCCCTATTAATCTCTGTTGGGTTGAAGATCTCCTACAGGGCTGAGCTGCTCATGTCAGTGAGATGGGATGGATTCTGGGATCTCCTCTGTTTTGGGCCCTGCTTCTGCATGTGCCTGATGGCAAGAGCTTCTCTATCCTGGGAGCTGTGTCCTGAGATGCCCTTAGGCTGCCTGAGCCAGGCACTTGCCAAAGGAACTGGCTTTGAGGGGCAATTGCTGACAAGATGAATGTGGATACGTTTGTGCAGTTATCCAACAGCCTCTGATTACCTGGATCATTATTCCAGTGGGAGAACGAAACAGGCTCATGACAGCAATATTGCTGACTCAGCTGTTCTGGGAACACAGCATTGGCTTGAAAATCTTGTGTTTTTTTTAAAGCACTGTAGGCGCAGGAAGCTTTTTTCTGATTAATATATCAGAAACACTTTACTGCAAACCAAGGTGGAGCATGGTAGGTACGCAAACAAGACATAGTCCATATGCCCAGGGCAGTCTAACTACAGAGAAAAACCAGGCAGCTGGAAAAAAAGCACTGAGAGGTCACAGCCTAGGACTAATCATGGCATTTGGCAGCCTTTCAGTGTTTCTTCAGCGCTAATTTTATACTTGCCTTTTAAAGAGGGGGTAGAAATGGCCTGTCTCAATACAAAACCTCAAGTTCTGTGGTAACACTAGAACTCTGGGAGCTGGGGCACAAGGCAAACAACCAACATTGCCTGGGGTGACTGCAGTGTCAGGGTCCCATCCTTGAGTTCAGCTCAGCCATAAGGCTGTTGTGGGATTCCTGGTAAGGTCAGATCCTTCCCACATGGATATTTTATGTTTAGAAATGCTTGTCATTCGCATTAATTTGACAATCCCTTCCTTTCCCACACTTTCTTCTTTCCTTTTTAAAAGAAACTTTAATCCAAGATCCAAAACATCAGAAATAACAGAGCAATTCTATGAGGTTGGTTTTGGGTTTTGTTCTTCCCTTGAAATAATCTAGCATTACTTTTAAGGCTGCTTCAGTGAATAAACTGAGTAACACTTTAATTGAACAGTTCCGCCAGTCTGGTAATGATTTTGTATAGTGAGTGGATCTTAAGCCCATGAGAGCTTAAGCTAACCTTTCACCAATGCCACATGACACCAGCTCTTTGAACATCGGATTAGGAAGGGATTGGTACTGTCTCTGTACACCTCTGGCCATGCTTAACTTGCTATGAGAGGCTTCCAGCCTTCTGAAGAAGAGGCAATACAGGACAGACTCCCTAGACCTTGGTTTAGGATGCAGATCTACACTGGTCATTTTGCTTAGGACAAACCCACCAAGATTTCCCATGATCTAGGAGCTGTCTCTTGGGTCTTTGATTTCTTGCACTTACGTTTCATCTGTGAATGCAATTCCAAAGTACTCCTTCTCCTTCAGGTTGAAATGAGATGCCACCAAATCTAGCAACTCCTTGGCCAAAAGCTTTGGCTGGAAAACAAGAATGAAAGGAAGTGATTAATGAGGAGAACTCAGATAGAACTGCGCTGTGCTTCTGGAGGGAAACTGCCTTTGGATGTACCCTACTGCTATTGCTTTTATGTTCCTGCTGGTGTTCAAGCTGAAGCTGCAAGCACCATTAACTCCTCAAAATGAGCAGTAGTTTCCCTCCTAGGAAATACTAAAAACCTGCTTAATGTTTCTGCAGACAGATGAGCTACTGCCTGCCGGTGCTCAGGCCTACCATGTCCAGCTCCCTCATGCCTCTCTGATAATTTTAGTTGTTAAAGCTTTTTATCAAGGACCTCTGCAAACACATTTCAGACAGCCACTCTCACACACGCAGAGCAGATACATGCTCATAACACTAAGAAAATACATAGTGCCAAAAGATAGGATGTGACAGGACCAAATGAGAAGTAAATGACAGAACAAAATAGTTTCCCATTCAGGATTGCTTGTCATTTAGAGATAAGGTTATATCCTCAAATTTAGGCACTTGGAAGGAAAGGGAGGGAAGTAACACACAAAATACTGTTCGTAAGAGTGTGAAAGCTCTTACAAGCTCAGGGAAACTATTCACTCCATATGGAGACAGTGCAGTACTACCTTTTCTTCAAAACCTTATTTGACTTTTTAAGTCTAATGTTTCCTCCTTCCTCTATGAGTTTCCACCAGCTCTGCTGAGTTCCTGTGTTTCCCTCTGGACTACCAAAGTCTTTGCCACAACAAAGCTCTTGTCCTGACCTTTACTGGTAGGAAACAGGGGTATAAAAGATCCAGGTAGACGCAGCTTGTGATGCCCCAGCAGCACTGGCACACCTGGGGTCAGAGATCCCAACAATGTCCTAGTGCAGTTGCCAGCACTGTCCAGACTGCTCCTTTATGCACCGAATGCAAGGATGGTTTCTAGGTCACACCAGGAAAGAAAGAAGCAATAGCTGTGCCCAAATGCAGCACTAGCTTAAAGCAGCCTCCAAAGA
>JBCJKH010068556.1:0-15656 GCA_039877255.1 Loriculus beryllinus | reverse complement strand
AGCATGCCTTCCAGGAGAATCTGCTCCAAGATTTTGCCAGGCACAGAGGTGAGACTGACTGCTCTGTAGTTCCCCAGGTCATCCATTTTCCCCTTCTTGAAAATGGGGGTTATATTTTCCTCTTTCCAGTCATTGGGAACTTCACCTGACTGCCACGATTTTTCGAATATGATGAACAGTGGCTTAGCAACTTCATTTGCCAGCTCCTTCAGGACCTGTGGATGGATTTTGTCCTTGGTGGGCGCGGGGGGCGGGGGATGGCAGAAAGGCCCAAAAAATCCTATGAACGGGTGCCCTGCTGCTGCAGAGCAGGCTGGGAAGGAACGGGGGCTTTGGCCCGGTACCGAGCCGAGCTTCCCTCCCTCCGTCCCAACCCGTGGCCAGGGGGTTGCTCGGGATACCCATGCCCGGGAGATGCCGGTATTCGCGCCAGGGAGGGATGCTCGGGGTACCCGCGCCTGGGGGATGCCGATACGCGTGCCCGGGGGGATGCTCGGGGGCTCCACGCCGCGGGACTCCCGATGGACCCGCACCCTTGGGGGGATACAGGGGGTTCCTCGCCCGAGGCCCTCCCTCTTACCCGGCGAACTGCCTCAGGCATTGCAGGCAGGACAGCACCGGCTGGGCGATACCCAGCGCCCCGTAGAATTCAGCGCAGGCCTGCGCCTCCCGCTCGGCTCCCATGGCCGGGGATGGCACCATAGAGCTCGGCCGCGCTCCTGCCGGCTCAGCGGCCCCCCCTACCGCTGTCCCCCGGGCACGCGAGCGGGCTCCGGGGCTGCGGGAAGCTGCGGGCACCGCTGGGTGTCCTGGATGGAGGCTGAGGATGCAGGCGAGCCTCCCCGCCCGGCGGCTGCCTTCGTCAGGATGCTGGATCCACACTAAGAGCCAGAGAAGGGCCTCCTTCCTGCGGGATGGAATGGCCTTTGCTTCATTAGAATGATCATCAAATCCAAATGGTTCTTTTTGGGTTCTTTTTGACAGTTGGCACAGGGTTGAGGTCCCAAATCCATTCCATGATTCTATAATTTCTGTGTCTTCATTAAACCCCTGACTAAAGCATCCCACTAAGCATCACCCAGCAGCTAAAGTGCTTCTTGCTGGTTTTGCCTTTGACTGTTTTTTTTTCTCCAGTATTATTTCTTACAGTGGCGCTGGGCAAGTGATGGTCACGGGCAGTTTGCATGAGGTGGCATCACAGGACAGCAAAGCTGGCACAAACCAGCATCTGCACTGTGTGACCAAGAGAACACTGAGATGTGGCTCCCTTGGATGAGTGCTGCACTTGAGGACAGAGAGGCTCTTGCCTGTAGTTTTTGGCATCATTTGCCAATAGCATCCATCCCTGCTCCGCTTTAGAAATCAGCCTGGAAGCCCAAATCCAGCCAGGGGTCCAGGTTTGTCTCGACTGCTGCCAAAATCACCAGTGAAGCAGTACAAGGTTTACCCCAGCTAAGGCAGAGCAACACAGGAGGATGGTTCACGTCCCTCAGACCTGCTCCTCCATTCCCTGAGCACCACAGCCACCCCACACGGGTGATAAGGGACCAAACCAGCAATCCCATGGGCACCAGCAGCCAGGCAGGGGCAAGGCAGGGGAGGGTTCTCCCATGTTTTAGGGTCTCCAAAGCTCCTGTTCCCATCCCCTTGTGCTGCCTGCAGAAGGGGAGGGCCGAGGGAGGGAGAGGGGGTTTTTTTCTGGTTTCACCATAGGAAGGATTTTCAAACCCTATAAAATTCCCTTTTGACAAGTGAACGGCGAAAGCAGATTAACCTTTTTGCTAATCCTCTATAATGGCTTTAGAATCTCCTTAACCAATAAGAAAATGATAAGAGCCTGTTTCTTTTCTTTTTATCTATATCTATATTGTCCTCCCTTGTCTGCATGTTTTTTCTTTCTTGTTTTATTTTCCTTTCCTTTTCTAACATGAAATAGCCCAGCGATCCTATCTCCTGGAGGCTCAGTAAACAGAACATCAGAAATCCCTCTCCTTTATTCCTCTCCGGTAACAGGGTGCAGAGAAGTGGCGGCCGATTGGGATTTGATTACCAGCAGCTATCAAAAGTCTCTTTGTAAGATCTGGGTTCTAAATCCCATAATTCTTTGATAAAAGAAGTATTACCAGTCCATTTTCTGAAGTGAAAGGTACGGGAGGAATGAAAGAAAGCAATCAGCAGAGATCCTAATAGGCTAAGTGCATGTGTGGTGGGAAGCAGGGATGGGCAGAGGAGGCCAGGTGAAAGTGTCCTTTGTTAAAGATGGGGAAGGAAAATTAATCTGCTTTGGGCGTATGATTATTACAGCCAAGAGCAGGAAGGGTCTGATCCTGCATCAGGCCATGACATGTCCCACCTTACCTGCCTACAGTCCCTCTGGAGCAGCACAGTGTGGGGAGCAGAACCTGGCCCCACATCCATTCCCATGTCAGTGTCTGGGTATGTGCTTAAAAGCTGGGAGCACTTTGCAATGATCGCTGGCATTAGTCAATGCCCAGTGCCTCTCTGGAGCACTGACACCTTGGCAGGGCTGCAGTGAACATGTCCAGACCTGATGGCTACAAAGGTATTCTGCCAAACCTGTAGAAAACATGTAAGGATTCACAGAGCATGGTTATAACTTCAGTTATGCCACTGGAAGAGCTGAAAGGGAGGCAGGTAAAGGGATTGAAAAAACAATAGTGGTTTGGTTTTAAGTGAGATTTAACAGAGATTTGAGCGTCACAGGTAGGGTGGCTACAGGACATCCCTTCCAAGGACCTGGAGACCAGTAGGGAGAGGAAGGGCAGGCAGAAAGCAGAACCAAGCAGAAAAGAACGGGGACTGAGAGGGGGCTCTCCTGGAGACTGGCTCTTGTTTTTGAGCGGTGCTGGAGCAGTTACTGGGCTGTTCAGAGTGAAGTCATGAGATGCCACGAGGACCTTTGGTGTGCAGTGGTTTCACAGCACTCACTTGTGTGTCTCCCTGCTGCATTGGAAGTGAGGCTGGTATCTTCTCTCCCCTGCAAAGAAACACCACGAGGGAGGGCATTCCTGAAGCCTTGCTTAAACCACACTGAGGACAAGAGAAGCTGGGTGTAAATTTCCCAAGCAACCCAAGCTTAACCACATCTTCTCTCTTTTAACTGGAGCTGCTCATTTCAGTTACAAACCCAACATGGAAGATGTCCTCTGTCCTCCTGCGGATCACATCTGCCTGGCCTTGCTGTTTGCCCTCAGGCTGATTGGTGCCAGGCATCCCTTCCTGTCCCAAGCCACCTCTCTTGGCCATGGCCTCACCCCAGTTTCTCTCACTGGACAGAAGAAGCAGGGAATTGAACTGATGAAGCTTTGGGGAAGCCTGGCTGCTCCAGGCAGCATGTCCAGGCTGCTCTGGGCTCACTGAAGCACCCATCAGCTGTGGCACCCTGCCTGGGCTGCTGTGGGACCTCCCTGCCTGCCTGCACGTGAAGGCAGCGGGCAGCAATCATTCTCCAGCATTCCAAATGCCGAGCAGGACTGAAGATCAGCTGTACAGAGGTGGCTCCATGCCACTAAGCTGTGCCACAGAGCTGCCGCGAGCTGCCAGTAATCTAATTTATCAAGGGCTTTGAATCCTGACAAAGATTATGCTGGATACATGCAACGCAGCTGCATTATCACTGTGATTAGGGCAGCAGAGGTGGAGGAAAGGGGAAGAAGGGAAAATATGATTTCTCTGCTTTCAGCAGAAAATAAATCAACTTTTGCAGAGAGTTCTGGCACAGCCAAAGGCTGTGCTATCATTAAAAATGATTTTTTGTTAAGCTGAAGTCTCTCCTTTCTCATATTGTGTGATATGACAGCTCTCTTTTGATGGGAAAGCTTTCATTTGCCCAGAGAAAGGGATAATTTGCTTCTTTTAAGGAGTTAATCCTCTGGTCCATTTCTGGTCTGGGAACAGCTATCCTCCCCCTTCCTTGGATCGGAGGCTGCAGCACAATGGAGATCATAACCACCTCAAATCTACACCCGAGATGGAGAAATCAGATTTCCTTTTCCAGTCATTTTTGTGGGATTAGCTAAATCTTAGATCCACACTAACCCTTCACAAAGCTGCCAAGATTAGTTAGAATTTATTTTATTCACAGGGGGGTTTATGGTTTTCTTTCCAAAGGGATTATATCTCTCTCTCTATATATATATATTTAGGATGGCTTCAGTCATAAAGCAGCTGGGATAGAAGGAGAAAAAGTGTGTGTCTGTGTAAAATAAAATCTCAGCTGTGAGAGTAACAGTCACTTGAAATGCCAAGACAAAGCAGCGATTCTGGATGGCTTTGCCAGTCCATTTCAAAAGCTATGTAAGCTGTGTTTTGGCTTGTGAGACCCCACTTGGAGTCAGAGCACAGAGGGCAAACCCCTTCCATTCCTTTGGTCACTGCTGCTGGCAGGAGATGTCTTCAGAGCCAGGGTCAGACACCAGCGTCGACAAGAGAGGTGTAAAGAAGCCGTGTTCCTTCAGCATCGAGGACATCCTCTCCAGCCCGGCAGAGAAGAGGCCCCAGGTCCTGGTCCCACTGTGCCTCCGGAGCATCTTGGACTGTGCACCCAGGGGGCTGTGTGAGCTGCAGACCATCCCAGCCAGCTCCCTGCAGGAGGAGGAGGAGGAGGAAGAAGAAGAGGAAGAGCTGGAAGGAGCAGGCTGCAACTGCTGCTGCTGTTCTCACACAAGCACCCGTTCCCTGCAGGACTCCCCGAGCTGGCTGGGTGAGTGTTTGGGTTCTATTCATGGCATTGGGCTTGTGGAGGGACTGCTGCTAGAACTATGTGGAGGGGAAAACCTGGGCATTGAGTCACAATACAGCATCTGACCTGCCACCACAGTGGTTTCAGATCCCAGCTCCAGGAGCTGAGCTCCAAAGCGCAGGCACTTTTACCTTCAATGCTACCAAGGTTTGAAAAGCAGCAGGTGCTAATGCTTGGTATTACTGGTTTAGTGTAAAACACTCCAGACATGATGCTTCTAGGGGTGGAAGTTCCCTGTGGAGTGCAGGGCTCCATGGTTCAGCTGCTTAAAGTGTGATGCCCTAAGCCCTTCTCTTGCCCACATGGTGATCACACAGCTTGTCACCCATGCTGGCTGCCTCCTTCCAGACAAGGTGTGTGGATGAACTTGTGCCTGAACTGCCTTGAGGAAGATGTGTTTCAGCCTCGCACACCTAACACTGCTGCGGTACCTCTCCCCTTGCAGACACCCGGTTCCCCTGGCCCATGCGGCTCTTCCACTCGGCAGCCAGGGTCTCTAAGAGTCCCCAGGGGAACCCGGCCGAGCTGCAGAGCTGCCACCAGATCCAGCGCCGGACGCGCCGGCACCGCACCATATTCACCGAGGAGCAGCTGCAGGCTCTGGAGACGCTGTTCCATCAGAACCAGTACCCGGACGTCATCACCCGCGAGCACCTCGCAAACCGCATTCACCTGAAGGAGGAGAGGGTAGAGGTGAGATCCTGCCTCCCGGTGAGGTGCTGTTTGCCACCGAGGACACAGACCAGGGCATTGCACTGTCACTTGCAGGAGGTGCAGACCCAGGGCCTCAGTTTAAAAACCATTGTTGGGTATTTGACAAAACACTGTTTAGGTTTGGCAAACAATAGAGGAATAGGAAACAGTTGTGCTGGGCTGCTTTGTTCCTGTATCTGGAGCCATAAACTCACGCACTCCCTCTCCCCTAGAATCACCTGTGTAAACACACACAGGCCCAATTCAGCTCATCCCCTCACTGAGATGTTTATTCCCTATTTATGTGATCTGTGTGACTTCTGAATTTGCCGGGGTGGAGTGTGTGTGGTGTCTCAGCTCTCTCGTCCCCCTTACATGTACTGAGCGAGATGGCAGGGGAGAGGCTCATTACATTCTGTACCAAACCCTTATACTGGGAGGTGTATTACAGTGTGCTAAAGCTTATGCTGTACAGTCCAAGGGTGTAAGCTGCTGTCTCCCTTCCCAGCAACACATGGGATGTGAAAGTTCTTTTCTTGCTTCGCACTTTACAGGTCTGGTTTAAAAACCGTCGGGCCAAGTGGCGGCATCAGAAGAGGGCGTCCGCCTCGGCGCTGATCCTTCAAGGCACCAGGAAGTCCCCCGAGGAGAGCTGTTAGCGGCCATCGGCTGCATCTCAGCAGCTGAACCCCTATTTCCCATAGCTGACAGGTTCTGTAGGGGGTGGCCCGAGGGGGACTAATGAGGCAAGAAGGAATCTGTGATTCCCAGAGGATGCGCACAGGTAAAAGCAGACACAAACACATTCACATCCTAGTTTCTCTCCCAAACCTAGCTCACGTGGCACACGCATCACTCGCAGGCGTGACCCTCAGGTGCTCAAGCAGAAACCACTTCCAGAGCCCGTGCAGGGGACAGAGCGATGCCAGTGTTCAGCGTGTGTGCTCCATGAGGAGGGGAGACTCCTCTCCCTGTCTCTCTCCGCGCAGGCAGCATTCGTGCTTGTTTCACTGCTGCACACGTGCAACGCACGAATGAACGCTTCCAGCTTCCAGCACCTCCCTGGCACCGGCCGTTGTTTTCGGGGCTGAGCTCACGGCACGGGCAGTCCGACCCGTCACGACACCGGGCCCTCCCCACGCAGGAGGGGACCCGGCGCTGCGGTGCGCGGGGCTGGCACAGCGACCTCCCCGCGCGCGTCCCGGGGCAGCGCCGAACGCAACCGCGGCACCGGGAGCAGCGAACTTCCCCGTCCCTCCACCGCCGTACGGGCTGTGCCGTGCCTCGCCGCCCTCCCGCAGCCCCAACCATCCCCGGTGTGCTGGGGGGGCTGTGGGCAGACGGCTCCGCAGCCCGGCACAACCCATCCGTGCGGCCGCCGCCGGCTCCGTTATCACGGAGAGAGACCGGGCGGGTCCTCCCTGCCGGCAGGGGGCGCGCCGGCCGCCGCGAGCACGGCTCCGTGCGTCTCTTCCTCGGACGGGATGTTGCGGTGGCGCGGCGGTGTGACGTCACGGCGTGTCGCGTTCGCGGCCGCGGCTGAGGAAGGGGTGGGCCCGGCGCTGTGGGCCCGGTCCGGTGCTATGGAGCAACCGGTGGCTCCGGCCGCCTCCGCCCGTGCCGTGGTGCCGGCCGCGGGCAAGGGCACCGGCGCGACCCCGCCGGCCTCCAGGCACCCGAAGACGATCCTGGATGAGGAGACTTACATCGGGGTAAGGCGGCGGGGATGGGGCTGGGCCGGGCCCAGCTCTACCGGCGGCTGTGGCGAGCGCGGCGGGGCCCCGCTGTAACCCGGGCTGCGGTTGGGCCTGGGCCCGAGGCAGCTCTGCGGCCGTGCCACCGGCTCCGGCACGTCCCGTGCACTGCCCGGCGGCCGGCGCGGCGCTCCCAGGTGTCCCCTCAACTGTGTGTGTGTGTGTGTGTGTGTGTGTGTGCTTGCAGCGTCTGGAGAAGATCATTCAGCGAGACTTCTTCCCTGATGTGGCCCTGTTACGAGCGCAGAAGGAGTATCTGGAGGCGGAAGAAAACGGCGACTTGGAGAAAATGAGGCAAATCGCCATCAAATTTGGCTCCTCTTTGGGCAAATCGTCGGGAGACACACCTGTACCCTGTAAGAACTGCATCGCTGCGGTGTGAGGGGTTACAGCTGATGTTACAGCTCTGAGTTATCGAACTGCGTGAAGGCGGTGCTTATCTTAACGATTCCCGTTGTCATTGCGTGGGAATTAGCCTGCCAGATTGGGCAGTAGCCACTGTCGGATGAGTGATGCTGAATTTCTGTTCGATGGTGTTTTTATTTCCTTCTTGAGGGAATGGTTTTGGAAAAAAAATCAGCCACTGAATAACCATTCCTCACAGGCATCTTTTGCCAAGCTCCTGCTCCCTAGGGAATGTTACATGCTTGAATGTGCAATATTATTGTATCAGAAACTTTAAGCTATGTTTTGAATTCTTATTATAGTTTTAGGGGTTCTTGTTGTGTCTGCAGATGTGTAAGGTGTTTGTTTATGGGAGATGGAAGACGTTGGAAGCTCGTGATTATCGGAGGTTCACACAGCAGACATCCTGCGCCCTGTTGTATGTCTGCTTTCGCTTCAGGTTCAGGTGTCTGTTACATTAAAGCCCAGTCTCTGCCTTACTCTTGCAGTGGGATTTAGGCTTTCTTGTGGCAAAGGGCGTGTGTCAGCCGGTGGTTTCCCTTTCTCCCCTGCTGCAAGGGCTGGCCCTGGCCTAGGTCAAGATTGTTGTGCTGCTCCTTGCTTCTGCAGGCAAAAGCTGTGCATAAGGAGGCAAATATACTGGGCTGTGGCTTTCCTGTGAATTTTTCCCAACAGGAGAAAAATGATGTCTTAGATGAGGACAAAATCTTGTTCAGTGTTTGGGACAGAATTAAATATCTGGCATCTTTTCACAATTTTTAATTAAATTGTGGTTCTCTTGCTATGTGTTCTGTGACTTGTTCGGTATGTGACCCTTGCTGTGGTGGAGGGTATCACAGCAAGTGTCCCATTCTGTGCTCTGCTAACCATTTTTTCTGTCACAGATGTTACTCCAGCCACGTTTGAAACCCCAGAAGTGCATCCAGGTGGCCTGGAGGATAAATCCAAAGCTGGTGTCAAAGCTGCAGAGGGAGGTAGGAGAATGATGTTTGTTCAACTGAATTCTTCAGCAGCAGGAAAACACTTTTGTATTTACTTTTTGTGAGCTCTGTCTCCTGGAAGGATTGTGGGTATTTAGCAAATGTTGAAGCAGTTTCCTTTAGCCTTCTCCTGGGTGAAAATGATCACTCTGAAGTTAAACTTGATGTAAAGTTTTGTGTCATGTGTGCGAATTCTCAATTATGGGTCTCTTTATGGCTGTGTAAATTGAACTCAGTTGATCTCTTTGAAGGTGGTATTTTTTTTTTTATACATCACCTGAAATTAATTCTTTAGGTAAGCAAAGATTGTAGGGGCAGAGCTATTCGTATACGATATTAAAAATGTGTACTAGCAGCTGTCCACGTGTGCATTTTTCCTGTAACACAGATAGCTATAAATGCCATAAAAGGTTTTATGGGAAGGTTGGTTGTATGTCTTAAAAAAAGAATGTCTTATTCTACCACTCTGCGTGCGTGTATTTTTTTTCCACTAAGCCTCATGTTAATTATTAATGGGTCTGTAGAAGGTTTGCTGTGAGAATGATTGCGAGTTATGTATAGTGCTGTTGTAGAAAAGGAGGTATTAAAGTTTCTCAGGCTTCTTCCCTCTTTTTGTTAGGAGAAGCAGAGAAAGATGATAAAGAGGCACTTCCCAGTCTGGACAGCTTCCTAGCAAAACACACAAGTGAAGATAATGCTTCGTTTGAGCAGATCATGGAAGTGGCCAAAGAGAAGGAGAAAGTCAAGCATGCTTGGCTGTACAGTGCAGAAGAGGAGTATGCCCAGGTAGGGGAATGGCTCAGCTGTATCTCTGCTCTCCTCAGGTGACACAACAGGGAAATACTGTTTTACTGTATGTCTTTCTTGTTTGATTAAATAGAATATTATCTTTTTGTTTTTGAATCCTACTATAAAAACAGATGGGAGTTCGTGGGCTCCGAGTGTGGGGCTGTTGCATTAGACCATGAAATTACTCAGAATAAGAATAGAAAGGTCTTGATTTTAAGTAGTAGGTGCTTGGGGTGATCACATTAAATCTGAGCTAAGCCTGAGTTTCCTGTGTCCTGTGACAGCTTGTTCCTTCCTTTGCAGTCCTGTTTTGTCCCCATCTGTAACTCAAGAGCAGTGTTGACATAGTTGCTGAGGATCTATCTCTTCCTAAAGTTGTGAGACTGGAGCATTGCACTGAGTGCTAGTATTGCTGTTTTTGGCTTTCTCTTCAATAAGTGACAATATCAAGGAGAGCAGCTGAGAAAAGTTCCTGTTTGCCCACGAGCCCTTTGTTATTTGCAGTTAGATTGTATTATTTCTGTTTCTGTTGCCAATAATAATCTGTTCAGCTGCTGAAGTAAAGTCTTGTACACAGCATGACTGGCTGTGCTGTCTGCCTCAGCTAGGTTCACGGGGCATTCAGGGCCTGTTCTGGAGCTGCCATGTCAATCTTTCTGCATCAGCAGTGAGCAGCCAGCACTGATGCCAGATGCATCAGTGATGGATATAAGTTGCAGTGCCTTTTAATGAAGTTTGGCACTGACACGTGGGTGTTTCATGCTGTGTTACTGTGAGTGAGTGTTATGGTTTTATCCCAGCTAATGTAAACTCTTGGAGTCTGTTACAATAAAAATGCTCTCTGTGGCTCATTAAGCATCCTCTTTGCCCGAATGCTGCTTTCATCCAGAATTAAAAGGCAGGCAGCAGGAGACCTTTCACAAAGCACAGGGGTTGTTTCAGATCAGGGTGAAGTTTCCAGAGCTGGTCTGTGCTGATGTTGTGTGTCTTCCTGTCAGCCAACACTGTTCAGACCTTGCATTTCCTCGCACTGCATGCCTGTTTGTGTAGCAGACAATTTTGCTATGCCTCATTTAACGTATTTGGTGACACTGCTGCTATTTAAATGTGTATGGACAACATCAGTTGATGTCTTTAATATGGAGCTTCCAGGAGTAATTTTCTGGTTTAATTGGTGTGAGAGGTTTTAAATGGAGTAGCTTATTGGTGGGTGGCTGCATTCTGTTAGGATTTTTTTGGTATCAGTGATACTAGTATGCTGGTAACAGCACACAAGTAACTGTGTGAGTAAGTGTCCACACAAGTAAGTGTAAGTATGTCAAATGCTTCCATACCTGTGTTGCCCATGGAAATGTTTGGAAACTCTAAGTATTGAAGAAGTGCCCATTCTGTTTTTTGCTGCTTGCCTCAGCTAATGCAGTTTGCATGATATTAGGATGGTACCAATAGTCTTCCCAATGTTACATGCCAAAGCCTTGTAGACTGCCTTTATGTTAGATATTGTGCCTGATTTTGCTCTTCCCTCTTTTAGCAATGAATGCTTCGAGTTTTTATTAGTAGATAGAGAAAAACCAGAAAAAGCTTGAACCAAAACAAGCATTGTCACAAGATGTAATTAACAAAATCATAATCTTTATAAGAATTTACTTCTTTGGTTCTCACCTGTTTTTATACCAGAATTTCATAGGGAATTGTTTGCAAGCTCAGGTGGGAACAGGATGGTTTCTCAAATGACACTTGCTAGAGAGTGCTTATTCCATGCCAGGAGCAAAATGTGCTATGGCAGGGAGTTGAGCTTGTGAGTGAGCTCTGCATGGTGTGGATGCCTGGTTGAAATGTTGCTGGAGTCTGTCAGAGCTGATTCTCCCCCCCCACACCCTTTCCTAATCTGTTTTTCTATCATGCTTTCAGCGGCGCAGTGAGAACCTGGCACTTCCTTCAGCAGAGCAGCAAGCTCTGGAGAGTGTGAAAGCCGGGCTGGAGACCTGGGAATACACAGCTCGAAACACCCTCATGTATTATCCGACAGGTGAGGTTGCAGGTTTCTTGTGAGGAGCATTGATTCTGGGTGGATTGACTCTGAACAGTGCTAACAGCGTAATAGCATTTCTATAGATGCCTGAGCACCTCTTACTGGCAATATTGCGCTTTTTCCTCTGTGAAACTCAGATATATAAAGTTGCTTTAAGATGTCTGGGGTTTCTCTTTTTGTATTTTTTTTTCTCTTTTTCTTTATTTGAAGTTTGCTCCTTTGCCTTTGATTGCAAAAGGCAATCAAAGTGTGATCATATTCTGTTTGTCATTGAGAAACTCATTATCTGTATTACAGAAGCACTTGGTTTCAGGAGCCAAAGCTCTTTCCAGTTTGGTCTTTCTTCTTTATGAGCACTTTCTTGTCGCTTTATTCAATCTTAGCTTCTGCTCAGAGAGTGCTTCTTGAGCTTTTTTTGGCTTTTGGTTGCTATAGAAAACTATGTAATTTGTAGATGCCCTTTTCTTTGGTTATAAATGTATAATTGCTAAACCTGCAAAACAGTGAAGTACAGAAAAGAAAGTCTTGTTAATTAAAAAAATAAAAATCTGATCTTAATTTATAGATTTCAGGTGTTACAAAGCTTCTGTGTGGTACAAATTCTGTTTTAAATTGCTAGTGATACACACCACAGTTGCCGATGATTCGGTGTTGTGTAGGAATGTGTGGCAAGTGTTGTGTTGGTCTGGAGCTTTAGAGCACACTGCCTAGTGTTATCTGAACCCTTTCTTAAAAGGCATTTTGCTTTTCAAGGTGTACCTGATGGGGATGAAGTATTTAAGAAGCCCAGGGAAGTTGTCCATCAAAATACCCGTTTTGTGAAGGACCCTTTTAGCCAAGCCGTGAGCAAATCACAGCTCCAACAAGCTGCAGCCCTCAATGCTCAGGTTGGATAACTGTACTTTTAATACTTTGTTAGACTCTTCCCTCTAACATTGATAAGCTGTGTGCTAGGTAATGCTGATTCACACCTTTATCCACATGAATGGCATTGTCTCTTTTTTATTTCAGTACAAACAGGGCAAAGTGGGACCAGATGGGAAAGAACTGATACCCCAAGAGTCTCCAAAAGTGAATGGATATGGATTTGTGGCTACCCCCTCTCCTGCCCCTGGTAAGAGGGATTTCCTATGTTTTCTGATGTAAGATGCTCTGTTTGTTCAACTCTGAGGTATCATTGTTGGTTTAGACAAGGAGATGAACTTTCTATCTATGTAAGCGTCATGAGCTGGTGACTTTCTTGTGTACTGTATATGCCAGCTCAGCCCAGTGCTTCAATCCTAGTCTCATACACTGGCTAGAGTAGTCATGCTGTACCTGGGAGGCTCTGAGCAAGCTGCCATACCATCACTTAAGAATCATGTAGAGGGTGGTGGGCCCTCCTAGGCAACTGGGTTGCTGTGGCTGCTTGTTTTATCCCTGGGTCATACTTCTCTAAGGCTTAAAGAATTCAGATACTTCACACCCATTAACCTTCAATGAATTGTCCTGTAGTTTTTTGAGTGATATTCAGCCTGACTCATAGCAATGTGACATATCACTTCCTGTTTCTCTCCACTTCTGTTGCTTTCTTGGTTCCTCCTTTGTCTGAATACACTTGTGTATTATGTACTCCTTTTGTTCACATGGATTAGCTGTAAGATACTTTTGGTTAGAACAGAGTGATTTTTCTTCCAGTTGAAACGTTGTATCTAAACTTTCATCCGTTCCCTTTTGTTATTTTTAGATATTTTGTTATTATTCCTTTTCCCCCGGAAAGCCTGTAGGTGGCATTTGGAGTGTACCTCCTTTCTCTGTTGAAGTGCCTGTTCCATACCAGTCACTAGCCGGTGACTTAATCGGGCTTTTAGCCTCAATTCATCTTGAGGCTACCCTGTACCAAGCAGTGATTACACTCTGTCTAACAGCTACAACCGCAGCATAGATTCTAAGTTTGACTATTACACGTATTCTAAGTCCTCTGCCTGTTTGTCTGCTTTTAAATAGTTCCTTACATTAGAGGAGTTTTCATGAAGTAACAGAAGGGAAGACTAGTACCACAGAGGGAAAAATGAAAGTGGCTCTAAGCAAAAGCTCACCAAATGGAAAAATAAACACATGGAAAGGACAGTGCTTGGGTGTTGTAACCTAGAGCGTGACACAGCTACTGGCAATGAGATTAAGGTCATGCTCTTTCAATGGGAACCACATGTTGCTATTGAACATGGGCTGTGATTTCCTCTGCAGTGCAGGGGCTCCTTTGTGTATTGATGGATTTGTATTTCATAATTTTCCTCTCTGGATTTTTTTGTTATGAATGAATAATCAAATGTCTTTCATGAGCATGACTCTTAAAATTTGGTTTTAGGTGTGAATGAGTCTCCTTTTATGACATGGGGTGAAATTGAAAGCACCCCTTTGCGCTTAGAAGGGTCAGAAACACCGTATGTGGACAGAACGCCTGGACCAGCCTTCAAGGTATTCCATGTCAGCAGTCAGCATGTCATTCTTTTTTGGGGGGGAAGGACTAAGAAGGGAAAGGCAAGTGAGTAGTAACTAATAGATTAACATTGTTGTAGGAGTGTGACACATCTCTGGGCTGTGTTTCCAGTCCCTGGTTCCAATAATCTAGGTTCTGCTTGGAGGGTGGAGGTGGACATGAACGCTCCTTGGTGGAGGTACCTGAGGTGGAACACGCACTGTTGTCAGGAGGGTGAGACTATTTGATGGTACAAAGCCCAGACATAAGGGTTTTCAGAGGAAGCTGAAGAGATGCCCAATTTATCCAATTTCAGTGTATAAATGGGTAGAAACTATAGAATTTCCCTCTGTCTTGATCTTTTGGCTCTCAGTCTGAGGAAGGTATATCACTTGAGAATATAAAATGCTCTCTGGCTTTGCTAATGGTACGGGCCACTGCATGCCGCCTGTCTCCTGCTGCTGTCATTGTGTGTGAGCTGAGACTCTTGCTTCAAGAAAGGTGTAATTTGCTGTATGTGCCTATGTTTTGCCAGACTTGGAAGCCCTTGACTGGTTCTCCTGCTGTGTAGCAATGTCTGTTTGCCTGAGAGCTGGCTGGCCACAGGCCAGGCCATGCAAGACACAGGTGACATTGTTTGTCTAGGAGAGACAGCAGGAGGAAATGCCAGAGGTAATGGCTGCTTCCTTGACTGAACTGGTTCTACCATTTTTGTTACTTGCTTAGGCAGGTTGAAGGTCCCTCTGTGTCTTCTCTGGCTTTTATATAGCAGCAGAGGGTTGTTGCCTGACCCCACTTCCCCCTAGTTTAGATCCATGTAAACTGGAATCCAACTGTGAAGGTGCTTCAGCACATTTTTGCAGCATTCATGTGAGTCTCTTGGCAACTGAACTGTGTGATGCATTTGTAGATCCTGGAGCCTGGGCGCCGTGAGAGGTTGGGGCTCAAGATGGCCAATGAAGTGGCAGCCAAAAAACGAGCAAAGAAGCTGGAGGCACTTCGAAAAGCGACAGAAAACTTGGCCAGGTGAGATTTGTTCTGACAGAAGAACTGGGGAGGGGTATCTGCTGATGAGGTTTAGATCAACATAATGTAGAAAGGGAGGAGTGATCAGAGTACTGGGAGCAGCAGTAAATACAGTCAGACTGCCATTTTTTAGAAATCAGAAAACATGATTCCTGAGGTGAGGTGACTGGTGGCTGTCCTTGATACTCCCTCTTGTCAGCATCACTGTTTTGCCTTACAGCCACCCAGCAGTGCATGTGGATCAGTGTCTTGCCTCATTGCAAAGAGGAGACGTGATAATGCTTGCTTGGCTGGGTCACAGGAAGGATAGAACAGGCTCAAAGGGAAAGGCAGGCAGTACCACTCAGGTTTGGAGGGATGTAGGAGGTTTCTTTGTCACTTGTCTCTAGACAGACAGGCTGCATTTACCTGCAGGCAGAATGCCTTCTGCAGGCAGAATGGCTTCTGCAGCCAGCGGGTCTGGTCTGTTGGAAGAGTGGATACCAAGCTCATCTGTGGAAGCATTGATGCTCTTCCACATAAGTGGCAGATTTTTAGTGTAATATCTTCTAAACCTGTTTATTCTGTTCCAGCTTCACTCCAAAAGGACTAAGCCCAGCGATGTCACCAGCTTTGCAGAGACTAGTAAACAGGACTGCAAGTAAATATACTGACAAAGCACTGCGAGCCAGCTATACTCCTTCTCCAGCCCACACTGGAACTCCTGGTTACAAGACCCCAGCAAGTGGGCCTCATACACCCACAAACACCCCACAAT
>JBCJKH010068555.1:0-12780 GCA_039877255.1 Loriculus beryllinus | reverse complement strand
CCCAAAGTGAGGGTATGCCCCAGTTAGCTACATATTCTCATACAACTCATAAGAGTTTAGGAATTCTGCAGCCTTTGTTTATCAAAGTTGGCTGAATTTGGCAAACAAGTTTAAATGTCACTGAATGTATCTTGTAGACTTATAAATAGGACTTACATGTGTAAGTACTGATGCTTAGGGAAGCTAGCTAGAAAGAGAGAAAAGAACATTCCTCATTTTTATTAAAAAACCTGGGACAGGTTTTGAACAGCTTTCCAAACAAATTAATTGAAGACAGAAAGCAGAAACAACCCATAAAAGGGAGAATGACTGTGAGCTTCCAGAAAGCAGCAGTTGTAACAGAATGCTTTTGTTTGTAATAAAGAGACTAATGCCTGATTTGTTAGTCATAAGACAACGTAAAAGAAATTTCTGCTATATTCCATATTTTTAAAGATTCCTAATTTTTTAAAATCTGCTTTTGCAAAGTTGATAACCTTAGTTACAGATCTCTTTCTGCTTCTCCTTCTGTTCAAACAGAAACAGTTCTTGTTCAATCAAGCTCTTCTGTATTTCTGTAAGACTCTGATTTGAAATAGTATCACCTCTTGGAGGTTTAGTGATTATTGGAACAAGAAGTGTCTTAGCTATGACAAACAGAAATATCTGAGCTTGTGCTATTATTAGCAATGCTTGTTCTCATTCTTCAATCTATGGCTTGGCAGCTATTTTCCCCTGGTATTTATCTGACTACCATAACAAAAATCTCAGCCCCTGTCTAAATCTACCCTGGGGAGCCAGAGCAGACATTTAATCCTATCTTTTGCACAGCTCCTCCTAAAATCACTGTAAAAGCTAAGTGAGGATCTTACTGCTGTCTTCAGCCACTTCCTGAAAAGTACAGCAAAGAACACTGGACTGTTCTCAAAGTTGCGTGGTTACAAGACAAGAAGCAACAGACACAATTTGGAATACAAGAAATTCTGACCAGAAATCAGAAAAAAAAAAAAAAAAAAAGGAAATCACCATGAAGGAGATAAAATACTGGACCAGATTTGGAAGGGACCTCTGGATACCATCTAAGCCAGCGCCCCCTGCCAGGGCCACCTAGAGGAGGTCACACAGGAGATGTATTCAGATGGGTTTTGAGTGTCTCCAGGGAGGGAGACTCCACAACCCTCCCGGGCAACCTGTTCCAATGCTCTGCCACCTCCAATGTAAAGAAGTTCCTCCTCATGTTGAGGTGAAACTTGTGTTATAGTTTATGGCCACTGCTCCTTTTTCTGTCACTGGGCACCATTGAAAACAGTCTGGCACTAACCTTGTGGTACCCGCCTTTGAGATATTTATATGCATTAATGAGATCCCCTCTCATTCTTCTGTTTCCTAGAGTAAACAGACTCAGCTCCCACAGTCTCTCCTCATAAGAGAAATGCTCCAGACCCTGACCATCCCTGTGGCCCTCTGCTGAACCTTCTCCAGTAGCTCCTTGTTTTTCTTGTACTGAGAAGCTCAGAGCTGGACACAGTACTCCAGATGGATAAGGCCCACAGCAACCTGATCTAGTTAGATCTGCTTGAGTGGGGGGGTTGGACAATATGAACTCTAGAGGTCCCTGCATTTTTATTCTGGGGTTATGTGATTTTGTTTGGCCTGAGCTATAACACTCATAATTGTGACCTTCACCAGGCATTTGCATCACATACCTGGGCACACCTTCAAAGAGATGAAGATCTTGTCTGGTAACACTAAGAAAAGAAAGAAAAAAGAAAGAAGAAATCTCTTGAATAGCTGCAGGATGGGAAGGCCAGGGGATCCCCTGCAGATTTTCACGTCTGCAAGAAGGGCAAGAAATAAATCTATAAGGACTGGGAAAAAGAATAGCAATGGCAGTTGGCAGCTTAGCAAAAGCTGGATTTAAGTAGGAGTCCTCACTGCAGGCTATGGGGCTGTGGAAATGTTTTTCTTAGAAATGATGTAGCCATCCTGTCTATAAAGAAAATTTTCCAAATGTGGGTTAAATGTAGGTGACAGCACTTCTGCTCTCATATGTCAGAGGAGGCCATGAACTAGTTTTTCCTAACTAAACAAATTCCATGCATGTTTTCTCAGGTTGCACGTTTCTTGCTTTTAATCTGATGTGAAATAAAACTGTCTTCAAACACAGAACTTTTTCTATGAAGGAAATCTCTGCCAGCCAGCCCAAGAGTTTCTGAAGCTGGTTACTAAGGATGCACAGAGTACACAATCCTTTCCTTGACAGAAAACACAGAAGTTCATATTCAAAGACAGTTTCAGTTCTATGTTTCTCCAGATTTTTCTCCTTGGGCATTGCAACAATTTCCATTGTTTTAAAATCAAGATGGGGCATTTCTTCTCCAGTCCTTGCACAGCTATTACCCTTCAAGCAGGAATTTGATTGAGGGGATTTATTTCACCGCTGTTACAGCAAGGTTCAGACTAGACTGGCCCAATAACCCCCTCTGGCCCTAAATGTTGTAAAAATTCACCTCTCTTCAGTGTTAAGGAAATGTTGGGGTTTTATGTCCTAAAATGTGAACTCTTTAGGGTAGGAAAAGCCTTTGTTTCACTTTGTGGTGCAATACTTGATATAGCGACATCCTCCAAAGGTTACCACAGTATTAAAATAAAGAATGGTCTAGAGGCCAGAAGCACCCATAACTTTACTTTTGCCTCTTGTGCAAGCTGTCTCTTTAATTACTTAACTGCTATTTCTCTCTGATACAGTATTTTATTATTACCTACTTTTCTTGAATGCTCATCTGATCCGTCTTAATGTTCTTTTAATATCACTTGGAACGGGATAATAATCGGCTTGTACTTCTCCAGCACCTTTAATCCTGACAGGTCCTAGTGTGCTTAACAAGGAAAAAAGGAAAGGAAAAGTGCTTCATTCATCAATCAGGGCAAGGTCATGCAAGATACCAGACAGGCTGAGAAGATGACCTGACACAACTGAAAGTGCTGGGGTGCTTGGAGGGGCAGCTTTATTTCGTAGCACTATACTTGCAGAAAGTACAAGCCATCCTTTGAGCTTTAGTTCACTACCTGCATGAAATTGCAAAGGCAGGTGATGATGTGATGTGGGTGAAGTGTCCACAGGATTCCTGTGTGCCAATGCTGTGCTATGTCTTCATCACATCCATCCACTGAGCCTGCTTCTTTTTCTCTCCCAAAGACTGGGAACTGAAGTAAAAAAAACCACACGACCTACGTGAGTAAGGACAGGGAACACTGATGGGAGCATAGGTGCACACGGAAGTTCTCAGGAAAACTACTTCTTCCACCAAAATATCAGTAAAAGAAGTGATATCTGCACCTTGGTTTTGACTCATCTGAAGCAGGGCAATGCCTCTGCTGGTAAGGTGTAGAACAAGGGATCACAGACATGAAGACAAGAAATGAAAATCCAAGCAAGTGTCTGTGCAACCCAAAAGAAAGAAAACAAAGATCTGGGCACAACACAAACACACAGGTGGAAAGTGAGAGGAAAGAAGCTCAAGCTGAGGGTAGGGTTAATGCCCCAGGTAACAGTGATAGCACTAGAAAGAGGCAGAAAAAGGATGGACATGTAGGAAAATGCTGGATACAAGAAATCTGAGCTAATGCCAGAGCATTCAATAACAGATGTCTGGGAGACAGAAGGAAATCTGTGGTTGGACTGAAGCAAATCAAGACTGCAGAGCCAGCCATAAGGGCTGACACCACGGAGGATGTGGATGAGCTGAAGAAAGATGGGAAGGACAAGGTTTCTCCTTGGAGAAAAGGAGCTTTGTCGGACACCATTAGGGGATTGTGGAGGAAATGTGAACCACTCCATCAACAATAAAGTGATTAGGGAAGCAGGAGAGAAATGGGTGGTGGGAACAACTTTCCAGGCAGGACTGGCTAGAGGTCTGCATCTGTCAGGAAAGGTCATATTCCATCTTGCTAAAAGTAGCTTTAATTGGGGGCAGAGAACAGACACATGAACTGAAGTAAGGAGGATCCATTCTCTCCTCCTCCATGTAGCTATAACAGAGCAGTGACAGGACCAGCTCCAGCCCTAAGTCTCATCTCTAGCAGCCAAGAGATCCTTAAAGAAAAGCATGGCTGCTCTTCTAGACTTCTCCTCCCAACTCTCCTCAGGATTCAAGGCAGAAAAGCTCAAGCCATTAATGACGTGGAAGGTTCAATAGAGTTAATGCTTACTGCATCTGCAGGCCCACCTGAGAGGGGCAGCTATTGTGGAGGAGGGGACTGGATAAAAAAGGATGCAGTTTAGCAGGGTCCTCCACCAAGGCAGTAATGCCAAATGCACAGAGGAGAACTGGTGGAGGAGAACTGGTGGAGGAGAACTGGCTGGCCCAGAAGCAGAACTGAAGGACATAAAGATTATACAGGACCATGAGCTGAATAACAATCAATAATTTGATGAACCCTAAATAAATAAATACATGCATACATACATTAATAAATTACTAAATAAATAGGGCAAACATAGCCTTGGAATGGATGACATCTGTTATCTGTTAAACAGGATTCAAAACCTTTCTGTACTGCTCAGCACTTAGAAAGACTTAGCTTGAGAATAGTTTCCAACTTTAGACAATGCATTTAAAGCAAAATATGGACCATTTGTTGGGAATCCAGAGGATAATACCAAGGATTATTAAAGGTCTAGCATCACGTCATAAGAGCAAAGGTAGAATTTGGATTGTTTGGTCTAGAGAATAACAAGCAGTGTTACGGCTTCAGTTATCACTTCAATTTGTGAAGTCCTCAAAGGATGAATTTTCACTGTATTTATATGTAACTACTGGATAACACCTTAAATTACTGCTTGAAAAAAAAGAAAACAGTAAAAATAATCTGCTTTCTTCCTGATGGGCAGGGCAAGAAGAAATGGGTTGCAACAGGAAAGATGTAGTCTCCAACCACGATCACCCTTGAGAACTGGTTAGATCAGCCTCTGTCAGGATTCTGGATGGGTGAACTAATTGATCTTTAGAGACCTGGGCATTGCCTAGTGCTTGGGCATGATCAGTGCATGGATTAAGTAATAGAAGCTAAACCCACGTAGTACCAGAGGTTATGATGGTAGCATCGGGGAACGACTTCACAGAGGCTACAGCTATGGAACTGTCTGCATCCAGTGAGGACAAACCCCTCCAAATGCTGAATGCTTTACAAACTTTACAGGTGCTTCTTACTTGGATCTCTTAGCTAACGACATGACCTTTTTGTACGGCAATGGTGACTGCATGGCCTTACCTAAAACATACACACTGTCAATCAAGCAACCCTCGGTAAACTTCTGCTAGAGCAACATGGCACAATGGGACCCCACAAAGACAGGACCAGTCTTTGGCGCTCTAAACTGGTGGAATATCAAGTTAATTTTCTCTCTCACATTCTGCGAAGTTGTTTTGTACATGGAGCTGGCTATCTAAAACATCTATGAGTCCATGGTAAAACAGATGGCTGACAGTCCTATTCTCCAAACACAACGGAAGTTCCCTACAAAGCTCTTCTACAGAGGAGACAAAACTTTCTCAGGAATCATTCAAGATTGAACTAACCTTTTCATTCATAGAGTTTACACAGTTTTCCCCAAACACATCCTGGTTTCTCCATCACACGTAGAAAGAGTAAAACAACATGCAAACCATATTTTTGCTTATCATTCTCCCATCTGTACTATCCCTTCCCTCACTTTCACCTAGGGAAGCAAGTTAAACCTGTGTGACTGTTGTGTGTGATGCCAATATTGTTCATGCTGCAAACAGAGGGTGATTGGACAAGAAGGTACATAGACCATAGGACAACCTGTGCAGAATAGAGTTAGATAGGACGAGTGGAACCACAGCTGATCTGTCAATTTACTTTGGCCAAGAAAAAGAAAGAAGAGGTAAGAGAAAACCACCAAAGGATGCAAAGAAAAAAAAACTACATGACAGAAGAAAAGATGTGTGAGGATTTCATGATCTGGGCCTTGCCATTAGAATCAATCTGCCCACCAACATTTTGTCTTATCACTTTTCACAGAGGGGCATAGGGACAGCCCATTTATTATCTATATCGGTTTCCAGGTCTTGCTGTTATTTTCCTCACCAGAAGAAAGCCATCGCTCATCACTCTCCACATCCAACAACGAAATCTGTTCTACTGTAACCAGTGATAAATCAGAAAAGGATTATAGGTCAGTTGTGGAAAGATGGAGAAGCTAAGAATGTCTTCAGCAACAAGCAATTAATTTTAGGCAAGTAACCGTAATTAACAAAGGAAAAGGAGAAAAATAAAAAGGTAACAAGCTATTCTGTGAGTACTATTTGAGTCTGGTTTCCCATGGAAACCATATCATCTTGGGTTTGTTTTTTTGTTTTTTTTTTGTCTAATGGGATACACATTCCTGTTAGAGCTGTTGCTCTTGCTGAAGCTCTGTCCTGCATAGACTTTACCTAGTGCGTTGAGTGGCCAATGCTATAATCTCTTCCACAGTATGATGTTTCTAGCTTTCCTCTTTTTCACCCAGCCAGTTTTCATGGAACCTTCAGGAATTTAATTCCTTTCAGATCGGCATTCTCTGCCAAATCTAGCTGAAATGGGCCAGCAAGGTTTAGAGAAGGACTGATGAACATAAACTCTAATATCTAACACCATCACCTAGCTTTATTCCTTTAGCAATCAGCTAATAAAAGGGATTTGGTGGCCACAGATATGATCAATAACAACTATAGTCTATCTTGCTATCTTATTCCAGGCATAGGAGTGATGTGCAGACACACAGCATCACAGATTTTTGGCACAACCATATTCCTAACTTCTGGACTAGGCTAACCTTGAATGGAAAAATACCAATGTGAGCAAAAGGCTGACACAGAGGAGGCCCTCACTGAGTATGAATTTTACTTGAAAAACAACTTGAATGCAATTCAGTTCTGTATGAACAGAGCCCTTCCAGGAGCAAGTGTTGCCTTTGTGGAAAAAACAGTGACTCTACAGATGCAAACAATGGAGCTACATGCTTTTGCATTGCTTGTTCTGTCACTAACTGACATCAGCTACTGTTAATCATAGCCTGAAATGTATATTTAGGAAACAGTGACACAAACACAGACAAGTTCCTTCATGAAGCCTTTTATATGGGGAAAAGTGAAAGAAAAGAAAAACTGCTCCTCAGGCTATCTAGTGGCACTGAAATAAATGGGCCAGGCATCAGAGTTTCAGCAGGCACAAAAGGTGAAAGCCCTGTCTCCTGGAGCAATTAAAAGTCAACAGGATTAGTGGCTCTCACTATTATTTATAGAAATCCCACTGTGTGCACAACATTACTGAAATACAAGGGTCAAGTCCCTGCTACTGGATGCCTACTCTTTTGCTGTTGAAGTTAATGGGAGCTTTGCCAATCAACTCTGTGGCAACAGAGTCTAAATCTAAAATAGATTACATCCTGGGCTCCATTCAGTTGATGTCAAGCAAAGGTTTTGCCAAAGCCAAAAATGTTCTGCCTGCACAGTACAGATTTGATCCTGGGGCAGATGAAATGGGACAGTTAGCTGTAGAGGTGTTAAAATTCAAAAATGAGAAAGCAGAGGGGTGGACTGAATGTCACATAAAGTATCTTCCATTCCTTTTTGACATAAATTATGACCTACTGATTGAAATCTAAAGGGCTGCATCCTGGCATCTCTTGTGTTCAGTTTTAGCAGGACCGGCTGCTTTCCAGTGAAGGATTCTTTTTTCAACACTAAGTAAATGAATCAGANNNAAACATACCTATGAAAAGGACATGGATGAGAAGCCTGAAGCATCCTTATGTGATTCAACATGTTTGAAAACAGTGTCCCAATGGTCTAGGCAGTTTGGACAGACCCCAGCAAACACCAGCATACCCCCTCTTGAGAGTCCCTGGCTTTGGACATGCTTGTGATGCTGGTTGCACAGTTATTTCTTCTGCTGCTCAATCATTATCATGCTCATGCCCTGAATTCTGTCACAGGCTACCTCTTTTCCTCTTTGTCTCACTCCAGTAAAGAGATACCTGATTGTCCTCAATCTTACAATGCTGTAAATCAGAAATCAAGCATCCCAGAGACTTCATCCACTCCTCTGTGCTGCTGAGAGACCAGTCTGGCTTAGTTCAAATCTTCTCTGCAGACACCACCAGGAAGGAAGCTAATGATGGCTTTTGCTTGTGTCTGTATTTGTAACAGGAACAAGGCTGAGATTGTCACTAACGACCAACCACTTGATGGTACTAAACATTCAGTAATCCTACACAGGGACCTCAAGAATTATGTGTTAATCCAGACTGAGTAACTCAGCATCACCTTAGCTCTAGAGAAGTCCTGAGCATAGTAGGTGTCTACATGTTGAAGGCATTACATTTACACAGGCATGAAGTCCAAACAGGCATTTTGAGAGTTGGGTCCTACTGGCCATGCACAAGGGCCTGGTGAGATCAGGCAATAGACAATAGCCCCAGGGCTCTCCTCTTCAGTGTTAGCACCATCTCTAGATTGGGTTTAGACCTAAAGCATGAATTTTACTTTCAGAAGTATTATCATTAATTGCAATTACTCTAGATACTCTTAGTAACCACATGGCTTTCCAATCCTTCATTAGATTTAAGTTTACTTATCACGCTAATGTCTATAGCCTCATTACATATCACACGGAAATGCATGTCCCAATATCTATCATAAGCTGTCTTCCTTTCCAATTTTCTTGAAGGTTTTCATGTTCTTGTATTAATGAGCTGGTGTTCCCAAAGTCTGGAGGGGACTTTGATGGGAAGAATAGTTTATTCGCAAACATTTCCATTGAATGCCAAGCCAGATCCAAACTAGCAGCCTGCAGGCAAAAGACTTCACAGTCTGTTCTCTCTGAACCTCCTTAGCCAGCCAGTCCTATCTGCACTGACTTTTCAAATCTCCATCTTTACAGCATTCTTTTCCCAGAACAGAGAAATAGAGAAACACAGACAGAAACTGACAGGTAAGAAAAGATGTGCACACACTCAAACTGACAGCCTAACAAGCAGTCCTTGAGACACACTGATTTCCAAATGAACTCAGTTTCATTTAAGAATGCTTTCCTATTTAATTTCAGCACAGCTAGTACCATCTTTGAGATCCTAAACTCCACAGTACTGCTAATTCCTTGTGACATGGGCAAACAGTTCGCCACTGATGTGAAGAGGCTTTCCACCCATGTCTTTTCCTGCTACTCTCCATGACTTGCTTTCAACCTGGAACCATACCAAATATCGTGAAACATTTGTGAGAGCAGAGCTCGCCTGAGTTTCTTTCTCTTGCAGAATACTGTCAGAGATCCAGGAATGCAGACAAAATTCTGCAAACACTGAGCATTAACTAAAACAGAAGCAAATACTCCAGCATTTATCTTTCTCATTTTCTCTTCAGAGCTTTGCCATTCAATCCAGGGTCTCAGAATTAGCTGACACAATGGTGCAGGATGTTCAATCAGTGAAACCCTTGAAAATGCCGAACAAGTCCCTGAAAGGCAATGCTATTACCAAGGGCAGAGTTCAGCCCATCACCTTTCTTGATGTTAAGCTCTCATTTTCAATAAAAGCAGTTGCCTTTTTCAACTGTCAGACCTGAGCAGGGCTTGCTTTTCATGCCCTCAAAACAGGAGCCCAAATGCTGTGATCACCACTCTTTCTCATCTGCATCCCTGGCTTCTCTTGAGTAACATGCAAGTATTAGAACAGTTTCACAATAATGAGCTTTACTCCTTCCTACAGTCCTCAGCATATTTTTAAATGAATCAGCTCACCCAGAAGAGCCACAAACAAACATGAGGAGCTTAAGATATAAGCAATTCAGTAGCCTGAAGTATCATGCATGTTGGGTAATCATAAATTTAAAGTGAAAATCCCTACCGATTTTGTTTTGCGTTACATATTAAAAAAAAACTTGCTTGCAAAGCCAGATTAGTGAGAAATCTCTTTGGCTGTTGCATTTTTTTACTATTTTTTTTTTTTTTAAATCGAAACAGGATTAAAACATCTTTTGGAGGCTCGCTGTCATTTTATCTGGGTAAATAAGCTTAAAGTGCCTAACAGTCAATTCATAATGAAGGTTTTTGTTCTTCGTACTGTGATGCAGCCTCACAAATTTGCCCACAGCTGCAGCAGTTTCAGATGTTTTTGACAGGTAAATAAAACACTGTTTATATCTATCATTGTTATTAATCTTCAGAGTAAAGAACTAGCAATTATATTTCCTTTCCAAGTGGATAAATTTTTATGATGATCTTGGCAGAGGTGGAATAAAATAACGTGCATTTGTGAGGGTCCAAACCATGAAGAGTCTTTGCTCAGCTGTTGAGTTGGAAAATGAATAGGAAATAGAGGCTAAAGCAGTAATAACCACCACAGTAAAAAGGAACAAGGAATTTGGGATTTAGCCTTGTTGGAGTTCTATTGATATAAGGGCCAAATAAACCAAACTGTAGGTTTTGACATCAGCTGAACTGATTCAGCTCTCAGTTATTCTGAACCATACTTCCATGAAACTGTGTCAGGACCTAGATGTGCTTTAAAACCCCACGATTTGGGCCTCCATGAGGAGCTGTGCCTCCATAACGACTTGCACTTCCCAGCTGCTGCAGGGAAAAGGGTTTCAGATTCTCCTCAAGCCATGCTGGTGAAGAAAAAATTATTTATGGAGTAAGGTGCTGCTCAAGGACAAGTGGCAGAATCCAGCTGTCAATGTCTTATTATACTGCTCAGAAACTGTGAGAAGCAAAAAAAGAGAAATCCTGGTGAAATGCGATTAGACACCAGTCACGTCTGCTCAGCTTCTCACTTAGGTAGGTTGGCAGATGGTCAGCAAATAGTCTCACTTTTACAATGCAACCTACACAGGTTTTCAGTGTGAGAATTAGCATCCAATTATTTTCAAGCACTAATGTTCTCCAAGGAAGCAAGTTACCTCTATTTTAATTCTGCTTAGCCTCTATTTGCTCAGACACGTAAGCCAATCTTACAGGCACTATGTCTCGTGTACGCAGGCAGAATGGCAAGCCAAGAAAGAGTACTAGAAATGTGGAATAATGCAAATTCCTATGGAGTGAATCGCATGGCTTCCAACTTTCAGAAGAGATGAGGAGATAGTCAAGTGAGGAAGGCATGCAGCATCTTCAAAAAAGAGTTATTTCCCCCACCCCCATCTGAAAGCCTATGGTGAAAACCATGTCTCACAGCTATTAGTCAGCTGCATAAACCATTAGAGAAGGCTACAGTTCATTGAACACTGAGCTATGATCTATGGAACCCTTGGTATGACACATCCAGCAGAGCTGTGGATATGCTGATGAGCTGGTGGCAGGCCCCTCTTCTCCCAGAGAAGAACGGAAGCCCATTGCCTACCTCCCCGCCCCCATTACCAGCATCCTCAGACCAACACAAGGGAAGGCACAATCACTGCATAATAGACGTGAGCAGCCTTGGGACAGGCAGGATGTGTGCTGGAGCGTGGCCATTCTCAGATTAGCAGTGGCTTTCTTTCACAGACCACACAGGTCTATGAAGGGGAAAGAAGACATGGGGCAAAACCTGTTTTGCTGCTGTACCTAAAATGGAAACGGGTATCAGCCAAGTCAAACCTTGTAACCCTTTCTCATGCAAGGACCCCTTATCACAGGTAACAAGGCTATCCTGAGAAATAAAGCCTATCACATATCCAGGCTTGATCTCACAAGCGGAGGTCTGCAGCCTTCCTTGCCACCTGCAGCTATGTCATGTTGGGTACAAATATTGCTGTGTATATCACTGTAAGGAAGATGCCAGACTGAAAATGCATGAACTGTTTTGAATCGTCATAAACAGGGAGAATAACACCCCACGCTGGCACCTTAGCTCTAGTGAGGTTGCATTTGGTTCATTCTCCTGTGTGGTGGAGGGAAACTTCACTGGCCTAACCTCAGTTTGTACCAAGAAGCATCTCAAGGCTGCAGCTTCAGCAGGTCCAAATGCAACCAGCAGTCTTCCTCCTCCAGCTAGTGCAACTGAGAGCACAGGAGCAGAGGTAAGCCTGCAGAGCTCCCACTAGCCAACCCCTGGGAGCCACTGATGAAGTGGGGCTGCCTCCTGCCACGTGTTTATACAGACTGAAGTTGTATTTTCAAAAGCAAACAGCACATTAAATACATCTTTTGCATCACTTCTGCATTCATTGCAACTGGGTACCCAGGAGGTGACAAAAAGCCCCCCAGACAACATACACATGCCCCGTAAAGGAGTCCATGAGCCCCTTCCATGCTAGGGCTGCATGGCTCTGAGGCCAGGCATGGGTGCCGGGGCAAGGCTGCCAGGCAGCAGAGAGGGATGGAGACAGCCTCCACCCCACATTTCCCTGGGAAACACCACCGAGGCACAAAATCCTGGAGTCCAGGCCCTGGGCAGAGGCCAAGATGCCCTCTCGGTTTTGAGGTCCTGTTTCCTGCGAGCAGCAGGCCCCGGTTCCCGCAGGCCAGAGCATCGCTGCTCCTCCGTCATCCCCCGCCCCCAGCGGGCTCACCTGCTCGGGCCCTTGGAAGCAGATCCTGCAGAGCGGGGTGCGGATTCCGCTGTCGACGCTGCTGCCCAGCGAGTAGCGGTCCTCGGCCTTGCTCTTGCCGAAGTCATCCGAGGAGGTGCTGCTGGGCAAGGAGGCGGGCGGCTCCCCGGCGGGGCTGCCCCACTCCTCGGCGGCCGGGCTGCCCGCTCCGCCGCCGCCGCCTGCCGCCCGCCAGCCGAGCCCGCGCCCCAAGAGCGGTGCGGCCCCCGCC
>JBCJKH010068548.1:0-10800 GCA_039877255.1 Loriculus beryllinus | reverse complement strand
TATTGCTTAGGGCTCAGCAGACACAGTACTGTCAGCTGAAGTCAAGGAGAAGCTTCTGCCCTGGAGCTGCTGAGCAGCCTTGCTGAGCCTCCCTGGATGTACTCAGTACCCAATTCCCAAATGTAGAGAAAAGTCGTAATCCTGTGCTGGGAAGAGAGAAGCAGCCAGAGCTATTGGGAAGGAGATAAAGTCTTTGTCAGCCCCTCAGGAAACCCATATCTGAAATGACCAGCTTGGTGTTTGTAGGATGGCAGCCAAAACTACATAAAATTTACTGCAAATCAATGTACTATTGCACAGCTATATCTTTCTAGTCCTAGTAAAAGTATCAAGATTCTATGACCCTGGTTTACAACTGTAAGGTAACACAAAGCTTAAATTGGAGCAGGGTTTTTTTCAATTTGGATCAATTTATCTACAATAGACGAATCTTTGAACTTTTCTCTCTATAATATGTAGACGTTGTTGCTAATATTATTGTATTTCAGCTTTCTGAACACACCCAACCATTCTTTTTCTTCAGCTGCTTTCCTCAGAGCAGATAAATATTTGTAACAAGTAGAGCTGTGTGAGCTAGCAGGAGGAAAAAAAGAAAAAAGACAAAAAAAAAGACAAAAAACTGGCAAGCAAGTTCTGTTTCTTTGAAAACTCGCCAACACCGTGAATCCTGTGAGAGCTTAATTAAAATGAAAAGCAAATTTTCAAAGGGAGAAAACAAAATAAGCTTTTTTAATGGTCTATTTTTGTTTTGAGCTCAGAAAATCTCTTTCTCTTTTTCAGCTGGTTTCCCCAAAACATAAATATTGGCAGCTTTAAGGTTTGTTTTTCATCCTCTTGAGCAAGAGGCAGTGAGTTCAAAAGCTTTTTCCAGTCAAGCTTAGAGCATTTGCTCACCAGAGCTTGGATTTCTGACACAAGTAGTGAATCTAGAACAGTAAACACTACCATGAAATTAAAGTTGCCATTTCAAGGAATGATGATTAAATGGTAATGTATTCACATTCCTCATAATTAGAGGAACATATTTTCTTCAGCCACATCAGTGCAAAAGGGTGAAGGTCAACCAAACCCTACACAACCCCTTAAGCTCACATGATCAAAGGTTATTTCTGCAGCCAACCTCACTCAAAAAGCAAACTTCCCAATCACCTCCCTTTCACCAGCTACTTGAGCAGCTGGGTGTTGCTTTGACATGAGTCTAGATCAAGACTTGTGTGTCTCAGGCTATATTAAAACTTACCTGCTCCAGCCATTCGCTGTTAAGATACTGCTAGCTGATATTTCAAAGCTTTAGAGACAGAAATTGCTGGAACTTGGAATGCTTTTTTGGATATTCAACATTCTTGGCAAAATGCAAGAGTCCCTTCAGTCCAAAATAAGAATAATAGCAAGCCAATATTTCAGTGTTAAGTTTTTTTCAATCTGAGTGACAAAAAGGGTCATATATATCTGTTCACGTCAGCCATCTCTCGAGTATTTTGACACTGAAATATGGAAACTTGCACATTCGGTATTGATGAAAACACAATTTGAGAATCCTTTCTGACTTCAGAGAAGTAAATAGACAAATTATTGCAATCGCTGTTTCAGGTTTTCAAAAGCTTTGCATATACATTGTACTTTTCACACTCATGGCATGTACAATGAAGACTCCAATGTCAAATGAAGAGACCACTGTCATTGAACATTTGATGCAGTGTTTGACCTTCTGATCTAAACAATGCAGTGTAAGAGTTTGTGTGGTTTACTTTATATTTCATAGACAGTTACGTCCCACCAGAGGAAGAGTGCTGAATCTGGTCTTACTGTGATATATTACTATCTGTGATATTGCACTTCAGCAGACCAGCTAATAGGAACACATATGCGTGGTCATTTACGTGCCTAATGTTAGATACAGTAATTAGCAGTAACAGGGTCTCTTTCAAGCTGAAGACTTGGGACCTAGCCCCATGGATTTATCTCTCCAAACAGCACTGCTGTGTTCATTCGGAGTTCCCTTAAATTGTTTTTAAATCAATGTACTTTCCTGTGCACTGCTTGGCAGTCTTATATGTGGTGAACATCTTTCCACTAACAGAAGAAAGTGCTGTGCATGTGATTTTTCTTCCAGGGGTCATGTATGGGGCAAAAATCTGTCTAGATGACTAGCTTAGGATTTTAAAAACATGGTTTGTGCTAGACTTATTTTAAATATTGATGGTAAGATTTACTCAAGGTTGTCTGAGGATAACAGTAGCTTATGCAACAGCACTATGTGTCAATCAATTTCTCTGTTTCATAGGAAATCTTTCTGTTACTGGTACAAAGACCAGCCCATTCTTTCCTCATTTATTTGTAATTTGACCTGGGTACTTAATGAATTATGAAAATGGACAGAAATTAGTTCATCCTCCCATAAAGGAAATACATTTCTAATTAAAAACTATGAATATGGGTCACGATTTGCAGAAGAAAGCATAAGTCAAGCATCATTCTTCTTGGTTTGTTCCAGGTCACTGTGTTTCTCTGCATGGCTGCAAAACACTAATGGATCATCATGATAAAAATTCGCTTTTGCACCCATCTGTTACATTGCATTTTTAATGTCTATTTTACTTAATGTATCCTGATGCTACCTCGCTCCCAGCTGCAAACACAACACACTTTATTAAAATAAAATTTTATCTTTTTTGGTCCTGTAAATGGGAGTAGAAGTTGTAGACAGTTTTCACTGCAGAACATTTTTTTGCATTGGCAGTTTTATGCTTTAGCATGTGAACATAATAAATTAATTCAAGACAATCTTCAACTGCAGATTTCTCTCAGAGTCAGTTTTGAAGACTCTGCAGAAGGTCCGTCTAATCCAAGTTGTTTATATTGACATGAACAGAGAGCTTCTATGGCAAAGGACTTAAAAGGAGACAAAGTCAGTAGGGAAGTTTTTTTCATGCATCAAAGAATATTGAAGATGGGTACATGAAAAGGCAGATGGAAATGTTTTCCTGATAAAATGGGGCCTAAGCAGATGTCTTTTACTATAAGCATCATTTGATAACCAGTAAAGGACAAGACATTTTGGACTATTCTGGCATTCTGTTGCTAAAGAGAAGATATTGGAGAGGAAAAAAGACATGCAATAACAAACGTTGAAAAGAAAATGTTGATAGAACATGTATCTAGTGCAGCTGGAATAATACAGCAATTATCAACCTTTCTTCTGAATCTGATAGTCTTGTAGCTCAACTGTTTTCAAACAGCCCCAGACATAAGCATAAACAGTAGATAAACATGCATTACTAACAGATTAACAACCCTGGTAGAGGTTACTATTCCTAGTTTGCGATGTTGGCTCCAAGAGCTTTCAGTTCAGATGTTAGGTAGATGGAGTGGGCTGAGAGGTAACAGCAAGATAATCCTGACAAACGTAGTAAGCACAACAGTTATAATTACCAGCCACCCACCTATTGCTTTATAGATTTTGAGTGATTAATATTTGTACACCTTTCTGTGATGTTGTCTCTTAAATCTGTATGTTCTGTGAATCACCTATCACAGTGCCTGACTCTTTAGTAGCTAACAGTAACGCACCCAAGGCACTCTTCGAAAAGCCCTGGGGCAGAGAAGGAGGATGTAATAAACAGACTGCTCACAGTGAGTGAGTTTGTGGCAGGGCTGCTCATGTGATTCCTGTGAGTCAAGGCATTTCTCTGCTCTTCATCTCAAGTCTGTGGACTTGGGTTGCCATTATATACCCTTCAGGCTCAGAGCCCCTGCCCTGACAGCTGTGACATGCCTTGTCTTCTTCATGCAGGGTTCTGGAGGCTTACTTGGAAAACCTTTCATTGAAGGCCCATCCTTTGGAAATCCTATCATGTGAAACTGCATTTTATTCCCGGGAGAGGTAACAGTCCCTTAATTCAAAACTCTCTCCTCCCTTCCTCCCAAAAATAGTTTCTCGTTAGGAAATTTAGTAGAATTGACGCTCCTAAGCCAATAAATTACCTGTACCACCTGAACATGAGGTAGAATTTATTTACTGTGAAGATGACTGAGCACTGGAATTGGTTGTCCAGGGTGGTTGTGAAGTCTTTTTCCCTGCAGATATTCAAGAGCTATCTGGCCACAATCCTGAGCAATGTGCTCTAGGAGACCCCGATTGGATTAGATGACCTCTGGTGGTGCCTTCCAACCTCAGCTGTTCTGTGATTTTGTGAACTGCTTTTGGAAAATCACCCTGCAAACAGGATTTGCAGCTAAACTTCTTATTGAAGCTGTGGGAATAAAAAAAAAATGCATTAATTTGATCAGGCATGGGGAAAGAGCAGCATCTGGGCTAGTAGCGAAGGCATTCACCCAGGAGAAAGAAAACTAGTCTGCAAGGTTCTGCTTCAAAGAACAATTTCCCTAAACTATATTGCATACATCTGGGAGAGGAGATCCCTTCCTTCAAGGTGAATGTCCCAGCCAGAAAGCTGTAGACTTGTACTCAACTCTATGATTTTTTTCTATTATCTTTCTCAAGGGATTTTTAATTATATCTATGCAATCTGGGACATTTTAAAGGCAAAGGATGAAAAATATCCCCATCCATCCACAGATTTCCTTAAATTGTGAGGTTTGGGCATTCTCCTGGTAGATGAGAGCTGTGGCTCCACTTTCCTTGGAAAGCAGACACATTTCCTTCATTTTCTGTGAACTTAACTGGGTAACTTTTACTGAGTAAGAAAAGTCATGAGACTTTTTCCTGTTTTACAAAGCTTTGTCTGACTGTGGCAGTTTCTGGAACAATGGCATTGGACACCTACCTGCAGAAACACTCTTAGGGGTGTGAATCCTGAGCAGTGGGAAGCAGCAGCACTCAATCCAGGCTAAGGGACCTACGTTTAGGACACATATTTTACCTCCTGCACAGTGTGACCTTTGGGCAATCTGGCTCTAGGCAGCTTAACTTTTTGATGCATGCTTAACCAATCCATCGTTTTTGGAGCTTAGGGCTGTCATTTGAGAACTTTGAATCCCATTAAGCTTCCACACACCTAAAGGTTAAGATTCATGAGGCTGTGATTCATCCTGTTCTTTATGGAGCTGTTATTAAGGGAAAAAGCAGTGGTTGGAAGGGGTTGCTCCTTCAGACTTCTAGCAAATAGAACCTAAATAAAGCAAAGAGTCATCACTCAGACAGACAGATGCTGGGGAAAGTACTGAGATAGATAGACTATGAGGCATATTTTGCATGTTCACCTGGTCTTCTTCAAGTACTCCCACACTCAGGGGAATACCTTAGCCGAATAAAACACAGTGCCAGTGGGATCTCTGTCCATCTGTCCTGACCAAGCAGGACCCCTTGGCAACAACAAATGTAAGACAAATAAGATCAGATTAAATATAAACAAGAAATGTTATCTCTTAACACTTTTAAAGTTACTGCCCTGGAAGAATGGGAAACAATCATGGGTACCAGGCATCAAATAAATACATAAATAGCTTTTGGTGCAGAACCTGAATCCAAACTCAGACTTTTCCCCCACCTATGGTCATAAACATTTACCAGCTTGGAGTGGAAGGGGAGCACTTTCAAGTTTCATGTGCAAGTGAGATGCACATTTTCATCTACTGATTTTATACCCTTTTAAATTTTCCTTGAATAAAAATATTCCTGATGTGATAAGGAGCAGTCATTCAGTCCTGTCAGAATAGATGCCGTGTATCACTTGTTCTGAAAGCCAGCATTTGTGTTACATTAAAACCAATAAAGCAATTGTCATATTTTATTTTAAAAGACCTTTTCCAGAGTGCTAGATTCTAATCTCAGGAGCATAATGCATACATTACAACAGAGCTTGAAAATCTGACCACCTACTTGCATACACCTACTGGCATAGCGATCTGAGATTTCAGGTTATGCAACTGTTCGTATGCACCGCAGTGTTGAAGCTGGCTTTGAACTGGAAAAGGATTAAATAAGTCAGCCTCATTTCTTCACAGAACCCCAGGCTCCTTGTGATGCTACTAGACTGTCTGAGTCACAGCTTCATATTTATAAACCATTGCTAGTGTTTTCACACATTTCAGAATAAAAATAAATGCACTGTAAAGTCATTTGTTCAAGGAAATTCACCGTCTCCAAAGCACATATTTTTGTGGTTATCATTTGAAATGAAATGTCGCAACAAAAGGCTGGCAAGGTTTCTGCTTTTTCTAAGTTGTTGTGGGTTTTGTTGTTTGGGGATTTTTAACAGAAGCTTGGTCTATTCTTGGTTCCAAGAAGCTTTTAAATTGAACTGAAATTTTTCTGTTCAAAGAATATGTTGAGAAAGATACATTTTCAGCACTTAATGAAATTAAATTTATAAACATTTTTCCTAAGATGTTTCAATCCTATGTAAAAATAAAAAATATCTTGTCATTTTGTATTGCAGATTTCATTTCATACAGTAACTACAATAGCATAAACTTCTGCTTCAGAAATGCTGCTGTTCCCTTTAACAAATGGCTGTAAAATCGATTTGTGTAAAATCTGAAATGTACTGGGAAAGAAACTATGGCTTATGAATATGAAATTATGATTCAGCCAGCTTATTAGTATCACAAGGAGACTAAGGTTTTATGAAGAAACTGAATTACTATTTCTTCAGCACTCTGAAAATGTAAAGAACAATGTAAGTGATTATTAATTGTTGGCTTTACTATTAAAAATAGTAAATTAATACCATCTGAAGTAAATGTATTCTGGAGTAATTGTATGAAAGAGTCCACAGGTAAGCTAAAAGCCTAATAGTGGAAGCCTTAAATTTCATAATCTCAATAGTTTGTGGAGCTTGAACATCGCATCGTCATCTGCAGTCCCCTTTTATGACACTTACCTGACTTGCAGAATTAGATCAAGGACATGTGATGAATATAAGTTTTAGAGGGAGACGGAATTATAGACCAAAGCACTTAAAATTTAGGTGCTATCATACTTAACATTTAAGGACTTCATCCACACTTCCTCAGCGTCTATGAGGACTCTATGATGCCTCTGAAAGAGAGACATCAGCCCTATGCCCTGTAGAAAAAGAAACCATAAAGACTCTTCTTCCTCTTTCTGTCTCTCAGTCAATCCTGAATTCCTGTCTGTCTTGTGTTCCTGCTGTAAGGACTAGTGGAGTATGTCCACTTCCCAAAAGACTACAGTTTGGTGATCTGGAATTGTCTTGGATCACCGACAAACCCCCGAGTCTTGCTGGCCTTCAACCACTTAGGCTAAGAAGAGGGGATTGGCAAATTTCTGCAAGATTACTGTGGCCATTAAGAAGAAAAAAAAATACCAATACTGTTCCAGGATACCAATATTGTTTCAGTTACATTTAAATAGAAAGGATAATTACAACTGCTGGTCCTGTCAGGCTTTTCTACTGTCTTGAGTTCCCCCCAAGGATTTAGGCAAGGGAACATAGTTTGCAGACTGCGGTTGGCTGTAGGACTGAATGACATGCCAAAGTGTTAATTAACTTGTGGATGAGATCTGCTAGTACAGTAGTTCTGAATAGTGCATTAGTCAACACCAGATACCTTGAAAACTAAAATAACAAGCTGTCGAGGGAGTTTTGACATGCCTTGGGTTAAACAGAAGCTTATAAAAGATTTTCAAGATTACACTTCTCTGTTTAGGTACCTAAATCCCATGTTGGGCATCAAAGCCCTTTTTGGATTTGGCTGTAGGTATTTTCATTCATTGGAATATTGTATGAGGTCCTTAAGATACAGCAGCTCATGTGCTTGAATTTTAGTAGCTAACTCTCATTGAAATGATCATCTGATCCAACTGTATTGATAGAAAACATGCTTCAGGCAATACCATAACATTCACAACCAGTGAGCTTTACAGACACCAAACATTACGCCCAGATAAATCTCAAGTATTTAGTGCGTACAATAAGTAGCTGACTTCATTTCTCAACTGCCATAGATTTATTCATTATAAGGATATTGAAAATAATTTTGAATTATTTATGAAGCTCATATAGATTCAGTGTAATGTTGCTAAAATGTTAACTTACTGCCCAACTTTTGCAGGCAGAATTAGTTATTTTCTTTTAACACACAAAAAACCACCTCACCACAGAAGACTTCTGTGTGTTTCCAGCTACTCAGTAGAGAATGACTGCCAAAATCTGAATGGCTATCACTCCCACTTTGCTTAACTGACCTTCTGAGAAATCATTTCTGCTCTAGCAACTGTGCTTTTTTGGGTTTGTTTGTCTGTTGGTTATTGTGCTAGCATCTCTATGCAAAGCCTTAAAGACACTCCCAAGTCACCAAAAATTTTCAGCTGTAGCTTAATAAATATAAACATTTCTTAAACTGCCAATATCTTCCAAAAATAATCCCTAGCCAAACACATATGCTGGTCACTCCAATTGTGTTTGTTCCATGAACGTTTTCTGTGGAAAATCAATTCAACCAGCAGGCTGAGCAAAAGAGGTTTATCTGCCTTCTAACTTGCACTGTCTGAAAGGCCAAGTTCAAAACGGCACTTTGAGTGATGTTCTCAGGTTGAAACCTGCTTCCAGCTTTTGAGCACCCTACTCGTCTCCTATCTGCATCTTAACAAATGTGAAAGTGGCTCCTGCGTGAGTGCAGCTAAATCTGGCTGTGCTCATGTATTTTCTGCATCAGAGCCTGAGGCTATTAACCAAAGTGCCAGGAACAGCGGGATTTACTTTCTGAACTGATCATGCATAAGACCAAGGAGTTGCTGTCCACTAACAGTGTCATGGTACTGAGTGCCAAATTTTAACACCAGCTCTGAAATGAAATAATTAGGGGCTCCCAGGACCTGGGGGGATGATGTGGGGCCCTACAACATTCTGCTGGGATATTGCTGTTGATTTCTGAGATTTCTAATTACCTAATTAAGCCAGAAGGGGTACCTGTGCCAGGCTGTGCTGTTTAACATATGCTGTATAACAGTCCTAATTTATTTAATTTAAATATAGAGTATTTTATAAAAAATATCCAATATTAGCCTTATCCTTATCTTCCAGCACTTTGTTTTAGTTCTAGTATTGCTTCCCAAATTGAAGAGCTAATTATCTTCCCTGCATAGCCATTACAGATTCTGTTCAGCTTGCCAGGAACCTTGTTTTTTATAAACTAAACTAAATTAGCTGCTGGAATCCTTTGCTCTCAGATTTTTAAATCATCATCACAGTTCTCAGGAGCTCTTCTAACTCCACAGTGCCACCCTTGCACTAACAAAGAATTCCAACAGAGACCCAAAGGCATGGCGTTTTCACCTAACTTGCCTCCTTCTCCACATTCCTGCTTTTACTAATAAACACACTGGGCTTTGTCGGACAAAATATTGGTAATTTCTGTTCATGTCATTCTCCAACAGAGACTCTTCCTTAATCCTGTTTCCATTCAGTGGTTATCAGTCTAGAGTCCCACTACTGCCTGGGAATTTATGATCCTCATTCTGAGGATGAAGTTCAAAGAAATCTGGATCACTCAATTGCAGACAGCTGTTCATAATGTATCCAAATTATATATAGTATACGTATATATATATATATAAAATAACACAGGACATGTTTTATTTTATTTTCTTTTTACTTAGAATCATAGAATCATACAATGGTTAGAGGTGGAAAAGACCATAAGATCATCTAGTTCCAGCCCCCTGCCATAGGCAGGGATGCCTCACAATAGATCATGTCACCCAACGTTCTGTCCAACCTGGCCTTGAACACTGCCAAGGATGGAGCATTTTCCACCTCTTTGGGCAACCTGTTCCAGTGCTTCAGCACCCTCACAGTAGAGAACTTCTTCCTTATATTTAACCTGAAGTTCCCTTGTTTAATTTTAAAACCATTAACCCTTGTCCTATCACTACAGTCCCTGATGAAGAGTCCCTCTCCAGCATCCTTACAGGATATTGGAAAGATATAGGAAACTCCAGATACTGGAAGGCTGCTACGAAATCTCCATGCAGCCTTCTCCAAGCTAAAAAACTCAGCCTATCTTCATCTGGGAAGTGCTCCAGCCCCCTTATTATCCTCATGGCTGTCTTCTGGACTTGCTCCTCCGACTTGCTCCTGTAACTTACTCCAACTTGCAGGGAATATGAATGACGGTTCTGGTTTAACTGTTTATTTGCACTCCAATATCAATAATGTTTAATTTTCCGGAATATTGTTTTACGTTCTTATCCTTCTAACGTATAGGTTAATGATGTCATCAAAAGACATCCAAGCCAAAAGACATAACACTGTAGAGCTAACCATTTTTCTAACATTTGTTTTAAAAATAAAATGGCTTTTATTGACCACTCATACTACACATGCTATTGAAAAACATATAATTTTGAAGGTAAAGCTGACCAGATATGACTACTTGACTTTCTCCCTGTTGTATCAACTATATAAGTATACATGTATAAGATCATAATGAGCTGGGATAAAACGATTCATCCCTGAAAATTGCAATTAAGGAAAACAAAACTGTCAATAGAGAAATCAACACTTGTTTGTTATTCATGTTTGTATCATTAAAATTCATCTTAACAGTGCAACTTACAACAAAGAGTTGTACACATGCATAGAATACTTCACCATTGCAGCTACACTTCTTTCCAACCAACCATAGACACCATTTACACATATTGGTAGTTACTTCTAACTCAAGACACTTTTAAAGCTTAAGACATAGCAGTGGTAGATTGTTCTTGGTGTTCATTTCACCCCAAATGGAACACAAATGTCTTGGCCATCTTCTTGGTCATAATGCATTTAATCACAACCCCAAAACAGCCTCTCCTTGCTTGTACTTTAA
>JBCJKH010068541.1:0-11378 GCA_039877255.1 Loriculus beryllinus | reverse complement strand
TTTCTGCACAAGCAAATAATGCATCCTGTACTCTGAACAGGTTCCATTTCTGAGAAGGAGGTACACTGACATCCCACCTATCCCTGCATGGAATCAGCCAGGGTGCAACTTGGCCTATCAGCCTCATGCCACACCATGCAAAAGTTGCTATTCTAAATTAATCCCAAAACCAATCTAAGAGCATTTATGTGACAAAATACCTTAAATTAATAAGCTCTGCAGGTTTGAAATTGCTGGCATTTCTCTTTACAATGTTTCTCAGATTTGACATCCAGCTACTGATTCTTACTGTGTTTTTTCCATGCTCAAGAGCCCTCTAATACTACAGCATTTTTGCTCCATGAATATACCTATATAACTTGCAAAATTACGCCTTTGTATCAGCATTACTTGACTGTACCCTTGCTATAAAGAACAAATTTTACCTTCAGAAGAGGACTGGCATAAATATAATGCAGGAAAGAAGCATCCACTTTCACATTTATATAAACTCCTTTTCCTTGAACATGCAAATAGCATGTTACAAGAAGTACTTAATCCTCTTCCTAGGATGCTCTTCAAATTCAAATCCAATATTTGAACAACAGACTTTGTACCAGACTGCAAATAATTTCTGTTTTGTCCTCTCAGCTGATCTCATCTACTTCATCAAAGCACTGACAGACTGAACAAAGAGAGGTTGTGAACAAAATTCAGTGGAATTCCTGGTAAATCTTGAAGATACAGCAGAGCCACAGCCTGCTGTTCACGCTCTTCTCCCAGGTTTTTCAGTTCTTTACATTCAGTAAACTCCCAACCATAAGTTTGTAGTAACTATTACAAATTCTTCAAAAAACTTAATGCAGTTAAGAAACAACCATCTCAGAAGGAAAGCAACACTGTAACATTGCTAGGAGTTGTGAAACCACATTATAGAGATGAATTCTTTGGCACAGAATGGCAACGAGTAATTAAGTTACAGTAACTTAATGAGTCTCCACTCACCAGCAAAGCTCCAGGGAAATTAATTTCTGTTTGATCCTAAACCATTTAACTTCATAACTGCAGTGCATGGAAGTCAGCAGATCCTCTGTTTTTTAATACATCTGACTTCCAACATGCCTCCCTGAAGCGACCACTGTGTCCCAGTACTAAAGATAAACCCATTCAAAACTATGTATAATGACTATGACTAACACAAGAGTGTTCATGACCAGTGCATCACACCATACTTTTCTTTTTAGTGCTCTGCTTAACCTTTACACAAACAAAGTACTCTCCTTTTTCAGAAAGTTCCAAGATGCGAAGAAGTTCTTCTACCTCACTGACATTATTGGGACACATCACACAGAAGGCATCTCCAGGTTGGTAGTCAAAGACTGTATCCTGTTTTAAAATATAAGATAATTTCTATTAAGCTGTATCACAAACCAGTACCAATAGCATTCCTATTCCTAACAACAATCTTACTATTGCAGTCACATAAAGTTACATGTTCTTTTACTCTGTACAAGACCTTCACTGCTCGGAGCACATGTTGCAGCACAAATACTCTTGTTTTCTTTTCAGGTTTAACCTTACTAAATAGAAAAATCTTTCCTTATTTGGTTTAAATATTTGGACATTCTTCAAGAAGAACTGCTGGGCAGCCTAAAGAGAAGGAAAATAAACATGTATTAAGAGGATGTGTTATATAATCAGCCCAGATCACAGGTTCTTGTGTGCAACTGCTGAAAGCCTAGTCAAACTTCTGCTGTTACAGGAACATACAGAATTGCAATTGAATCATTATATTTCTCTTATGCACCAGAAAAAGTTTCCTGCATACACGGACTGTTGAGAATGCTAGGAAAAAAAAGACCAAAAATATTCAAATTTTCAGTGGGCGCTGATGACAGGATACATGTATACACATAAATAAATTCAAAAGCCCATGTACTCTCAGAGACTCAGTTGCTCAAAATTTAATAGACTCTACTTATTACTGGGATTTAAAGATGACCTATGGATACTGACACAGATGAGGCTGAGTCCAATAAAAGTTACTGCCAAAATCACAAAATCCCAAAGGCATTATTCTCCAAATTTGGAAAAATTGCTCAAAGGCAACATATTTTCAAGATTTCTTGTAAAGTAATATTGAGCATTCTCTGTCTTTCATCTTCAAACCAGTATACAAAATATTATCTTCCCTGAATAATCTAAACCAGCTTTTACACCCAAGGTAACAGAGATTGACAGTTTGAATAGTGCGTTAATGAGTCAGAGCAAATGAATGCCAGAGGCAGAAGCAGTGCTCAAGAACTAAAAATTCTTATCACTTGATCATATTAATCAAATTATTACCTACCACAAGGAATAGTCACAATTTCCTATACTGTTCCTGAATATTCCCTGAATTATATATTTATGAAACATTATTAATTTTCAATATTCCCTGCCTGCCATTCTTCCCTGAAAATTCTCTTCAAAAAGGTACTTCAGTCAACACAATATCCACGGACCAACAAAGGAATTAACTTGACACTTTATTTCTGTTTTGACTTTCACACAGTCATACCTTTCAGGGAATAAATCAAGCTTTGCATTTGCAAAATAGATCAGCTTAAGCTGACATCCTGGTGTATAAGGAAGTAGGGTTTTTAACTTTCAACAGTCTAGTAAATATATTTCCCCCAGCTATTATACATAACACACATGCTTTTCACCCTTTATTTTAACCCACTAAAGAAAAAGCCATCACAGACTTACTGCAATATCAAGTTCTAAGAGTAATGCTGTTTTTACTGCATCTTCTCTAGTGAGCTGGACTGCTTTTGCAACTGGCACTTCAAAGACTGTTCCCTCTGAAATGAGTGAGGACAAGCGTGGATTCTGAAAAAAAGGACATGAAAATTTACACTAAAAATGCAAAAGCTGAATGATGTCTTATTATGACACACAGGAATTACTGCTGCCGCTATTTTTTTTTGTCACAATCTTAAAAAACAACTCAGAACAATAAGGAAAACCATGAATATTCTACATATATACAGTGTTTTGCTCTACCTTTCTAAAAATCATACTCAAGCACTAACAGGCATATATTCAATTATAAACGGTCAGTAGGCTTGAAAAGCATAACAGGCCTAAACTACTATCAAATGCAGCTCACTGTTCCTTTTTCAAGAGTTGCTTTGAAAACAGCCAAATTAGAGAATGGCATTTATGTTAAAATGCCGAGAACTCCTACCTATTTAAAGGCTTAGTAGGTGTACAGAACAGACCTAAGGACTAAGAACAGAATTTATCTAAAAATATCATTGCAGATGTACAGTTTAAGACTTCAGGGGGCAGCTGGGGCTATTATTACAGACAATTTCTAAAAGGAATTTTTAAAACTACAGTTCAGTTCAGAGGTAATCAGCAAACTCCACACTATGAAACAGCATCATGTTATGCCACATTTCTACACAGGTGAAAATGTGCCCAAATGATTGCAGATGGGTATCAAGAACAATCCCAGACCACCTCTGTCAAAGACTGTCAGTTGAAGATTAGACTACAGTTCTCATTTCTCCATCAATACTGTCAGCAAACTTCATCTGATTCACAGACAAAAATGAAGAGGTAGAAGAGATATCCAATGTCCATAACAACACCCTCATATGGAAAGGAACTATTCTACAATAAGAGAGTATTCGTTAATCTGAAGATTTCCTATTTACAAAAAAAGAAGGCAGAAGAATGACTTGAAACCAACAGTTCGAAGTTTTATTATTCTTTAAAAATTTGACATGGAGAATAGCGGCTTGGGCCATATCGTTATTGTGCATCAGCTGGACTGTGACAACTGTCCACGTTCATATTCCTTTCAAGTCGAGTTCAAGGCACAATGAGAGAAAGGTTTAAGCTAAATTGTATTATTTTACACTTGCCATAAAGTCTTAAGATGCAGACCCTTACTGCTTGCCTACTAATAAGCAGTAGCTTGTTAATTCAATCCTGAGACTCAACTGCCCAGGACATAGATCATACAAGCAACTGAAGGGACCATGTACTCAGCCTTCTTTAAACAGCAGGATGTTTCTGCTTTTTGGGTTTTTTTTTAAACCGATTTCAGTTGTACTTGGCAAAAAATAACAGTTTTTGCAATGTGACATACTGGAAAAAGGCATGAACTGTTGTCGTGGTTTAAGCCCAGACAGCAACCCAGAACCACGCAGTCACTAGTTCACTCCCTGCCTTTGTCCCCCCGCTCCTGAAGGGATGGGGAGGAGAATTGAAAGAATGTAACTCCCATGAGTTGAGATAAGAATAGTCCAACAACTATGGTATAACACGAAACCACTACTGCTACCATCAATAATAATAACGATAAGGGAAATAACAAGCAAAGAGAATACAAACCTCACCACCCGCCAACCAATACGCAGCCCGACCCGAGCAGTCATCTAGCCCTTCCGGGTAAACTGCCCCCAGTTTATATACTGGGCATGACATACTGTGGTATGGAATACCTCTTTGGCTAGTTTGGGTCAGGACACAGTTCCTCCCAGCTTCCCTTCCTCCCTGGCAGAGCATGAGACTCAGAAAGTCCTTGGTCACAGTAAACATTACTGTGCAACAACTAAAAACATCGGTGTCATCAGTGCGGTTCCCAGGATGAAAGTCAAAAACATAGCACTGCACTAGCTACTAAGAAAGAGAAAAATGACTGCTATAGCTGGACCCAGGACAGCGCAGAACTAGAAAACTTTTCTACACTGGCTGGGATTAATGGAGATGAACCGTAAATCCTGTCTTTGCTTTCTGGGTCAGATTTGAGAGATATCATTCATAAAGCTTTCAAGTTATTTGTAGGTGGATAGAGAACTGTTCTTCACAGGTATAGTTTATGTGGTAGTACAGCAGCAGAGATTTCTATTTCAACTTTATTAACCACTATCAGAATGCCTACAGTTCTCATAATTTTAGGTGTTAAATGCTGTAGATCCTGCTGTCTGACTGATCTCATAGTCATGAGATCATGGGATTACTTATCTTAAACATCTTTTTATTAGGTTTTTAATGAAATGGAACTGAATGGAATTAAGTTGAACACCCCCAGCTTTTTCTGAAGAGCCTACATAATCAGGCAACTAAAACATCATGTTCAAATTACTGAAAACACAGACCAGACCCAAACATTCTCATCATGTATACACAAAAGCTGCCCAAAAGTGGCAAATGGATCCATTTCTGAGTCACGCTTCTTGGAGGTTTCCAAATTAACAACAAAATGACTTATGCAATGTCAAAAATAGCTCCAAGAAACTATAACAGAATAATGCAGGGAAATGATTCCCCAGCATTACAGTAAAGTCAGGCAGAACTGGAGATAGCTTTGCATTGAAACCTAAGTCATCTGAGTCCCAGACTTTCCTTAATCATACCTTTCTGGTGTCCTGCTCTCTCTCTCCTCTTCAAGAAGGTAAGCAGCTTTGATGGCTCATAAGAGAAGAGACTTATTCTCTCAGCTCTCTAAGACAGAGATTTCCATTGGAGTCTGTAAAAGAACTAATCAGAAAATGAAAAACACTTTCATATTTACTTGCTGTATACCCAAGAAGGGCATGGGTATCTGGTACCTGAGCTAGTTAATTCAGAAATAGCTTGAGTATCCCTGGCAGCATATTGCACTTTATAAAGATACCCCAGAAGTAAATGGTCAGTAATTAGGCTCAAGGATACCCTGTAGGAATGCACCTAGTGCCTTCCAGCCACCAGTGAGTGTTGGTCCTTGGAACCAGGTCACAGATAAACCACAGTAGTGGCATCCATATATAAATACTGGAGGGTATCGGGTCTCAGCACCTACCATTTGGCTGTTTAGATCTGCTGCAGTTGTGCCTCACTATTTGCTAATGTCCTGGCTAGGTGATATGCAGGGTACTAGCTACTTAATACAAGCTTTGGGAAGTAAAGGGTATGTGAACAGCAGTGTGACAGAAAACCTGCAGTCATGTATAGTGTTGTAAGATGGGTGTTATGATAATGGCTTCTCAGTGTTACATTGCCAGTGGAACTATATCAAAGAAGCATCAGCTGACTGAAGTGAATGCAAAAATTGGACTGCATTTTTTTCCAGCTTGCTTCATTTATTCTTAGCTGCTGTTTTTGTGAATTGTGACATGAATTATTTTGTCCAGATGCACACTGGTCTATTATTTCCAGTCATCAAGAAGTCATTGAACCTTTTTGTTATGGTCACAGCTTTTGTTGTGAAGTTCTTTTAAGGTAATATCACAAAAATCTTGCCATATGAGCTCCCTCTAATGCTGTGCTTGCTTGTATCCTAAAGATCCACACATAATAGCCTATTATTGCTGGCTATAATAATAGAAAAATCCCTTGTTATGAGATACTGCGCTTGTTTTTTTTCCACCATCAGCTTTACTCCCTTCCTCTTCCACACACCCACCGTAGAACACATTGGCTGGTTTTTTTTAAGTATGTATCAGTAGAATTCTCTTTTTACTTTTTTCCTCCAGAGTCTAAGCTCTGCAGCAATAAAATTTCCAGGATCTTATATGTCTTAAGTGCAATTTGTTTTCCATGTAACCTAAATAATGTTCCTGGTGTGCTTTCAGATATCTGAGCATGCATTTTTATATTCACTTTAGAGGAGCCAAGAGCATAGCCCTAGGGCTTCAAGAAAATTTGGATTCAAGTTTTATGTGACTGCTTTTTCTTTCAGTTGAGGTATTCCTAATTTCACAGATTACACATTCTGTATAATTTCACAATAATCAGGTCTTGAAGCTGAGGACTGCTTCTAAACACAATGGCTTTATGTTGCATCAAACATAAAAGAATTGTGGTATACTGCACCAAGGCACTGAACTTTCAGGATAGTACTGCGATGCAGAGTAATTCTTTCCATGTATTTTTTTATTTTACTTCTAGTTTTTGTTTGTGATAAAACAATTGTTGCATTTTCAGTAAATATGATCTAAAAAATCTTTCTCAACCAAAATGTGTACTGCTCTTCTTAAAATGCATACGCAATATCTGTGTGCCTGCCACCTTTGCATAAGCAGATTACACAGTCATGGGCTTTGCTTTCATTTGTATAGAGGGCAATTTACACCACTCTGACAATATTAAGAGTCTCAGTATAATTTAAGCAACTCTAGAGTATTCAAATTCTGGTCTGTGCAGGTGTAGTGATGTGTCGTGTAAGGAGTTATGTCAGGCATCTTCCTATCTTTAACACAGTGTATGTGTCTGTATGTTGTGGCAGAAACATGCTCCTTCCGTAAATTCCAGGCATTAGATGTCATACATGAAGCCATTCGGCACTCAGCACCTATGTATGTATCCTGTATGTCAAAAGATTTAATGGGCAGTTAGCAGCAGCCTGTTACTGTCAGTGATAATCTACTGTTGAAGAACAAAAAGCTTGCTATAGTGAAAGCGTCCTCGAGGAATTTGCATTTATCTAGTGACTGTTACTTAGCCAAAACAGTCTCATCTGTTATTGATCATTGTGATGCTCCCTAAAGAAACAATTTAAGATGAAATACTGTAATATGATGAAACTCCAGCAGTATTTGTTTTTTCAGAAATTCTTGCACATGAACAAGATTAGAAGTAACATGTGTTTAAATATGTCAGGTCCTGTAAGTGCGTTGCCAATTTGCTGATAAAGCCAATGATTCAAATGTGTTCTGTGCTGGCAGTAAACATAGAAACTGAAATAATTTAGGAGTTGAAAGTCCTGTATGTGGCACTGCCATAATAAAGATGAGAGTATTCTGGTATGAGTGGAATTCACCTATGAAGACAAAGATAGTACCAGCCTATCCTGGCAAGTGATAAATACAGAAACAAAGAATCACAGAAGGGTTGATTTTGGAATAGACCTCTGGAGGTCGTCGGATGTAACCTGCTGCTCAAGTAGGGCCCACTGGAGCCAGTGACCCAGGACCTTGTCCAGATGGTTTCTGCATATCACCAAGAAGGAAAAGTCCACAACTTCCCTGGCATCCTATGCCAGTGCTTGTGAGCCCTTACAGTGAAAAAGTGTTGCTGGATGTTCAGAGGGAACCTTCTCTGTTACAGTTTTTGCCTGTCACCTCTGGTCCTGTCTTCGGACACCACTTAAAAGAGTCTGGCTCGGTCTTCTTGACACCTTCCCTTTTGGTATTTATATAAATTGGTAAGATCTCCCTTGAATGTCACAACACTGGGTATCATTTAACAAAATAATAATTTAAATACTTACAAAACCTGAACTTTGTCGAAACAGGTCCAAGTGCTTGCTTAAAACACGTGAGAAAATTTCTCTTTGTGAAGTCATGATTTTTGTAGCTTTGACTTGTAACTTTTGGCAGTGCAGACATTGCAGCCAATTAAACCTCTGTCCTACCAGATGAGCCACATTGCTGCAGAACCTCTGTTTGTTATTGATGGGCAAGTATAACCTTAATATTGTAGTAGTGTTTCCCATTTTTCCCCATGTACAAATGATCTTTGCATCTTTTGAAGGTTTTTGTGCAGCCTCACAAGGAATATTCTTTGGGCAAACCTGTTAAATTTAACAACAGTTACCTTATAGTAGCACACATCAACAGAAGGATTGCATTAAGAGAAAAAGAATTGTTTAATAAAGAAAAATATATTTTTTAATGTGTAATATGAATCTTTATTCAGTAAATTAGTACATAATATTTGTGGTTCTATGTAGTACATCAAAGTCACCCTGTCTTTCCTTTTCCCAGGTTATTGCAGGAAAATATCCACCTCTATGAAACAGGCCAAATGTAGTCTGTATGGTTTCCTAAGACCTATTTCATCCTAATGACTTCAGCAAGTAAAGTTCTGCTGAAGAACTGGAAAATGTTCTTTCCTCACAACCAGCAGAACAAAATCACTCTTTCTGATGTCTATAATTCCAGCTGCTGTCATCACCAACCCATTTAGAAAAGGAATCCTGCATCAGTGATGGTGGATTAAATTCTTTTGTCTGTGTTGTGACTTTGAGGAGGACTTATGCTCACAAGCCATCTAAGTTCTATTACAAATGCTACACTATTCACACAGCCCTGCTGGAGGGGAGCTATGTTCCCTAACAGCCTTATTTGACATTCTGAGTTTGTGAGTGAGAAACACAGTGAATCACAGCAGCTGCTATAGAGTGAAGAGGGATTATTGACTGAATCATTACAATATGAGATATGAAGAATTTGGGAATTATTATAATTTATTTACCACAGAGTATTTTTCAGCACTGGTTTGGCAAAGTGTATCAGGCATACCTGTATATGTGGGCTTTTGGTCCCAGCTGCCTTGTGGAATAACTCCTTCCACTTTATTTCTGTGCCTTGATTTTCTGTTCTGTGTGGATCATTTAAACAATTCTATGGTGTTTGACATGTATAGCAGTTTTCCTTCTCTTGTAATTGAGGTTAACAGTACTACTATTTATGCTGTAAATTACAGTCCCTTCTGTAGCATTTTTGTGTATCCAGAACAGGTGGGAACTTGCTTTCAAAACTCTTACAAATTGTTTACATTATATTGCCATCTCTTTACCTTAGTAATAGTAGTACTTCCACAATTTCATTTTTTTGCTGCAGACTGTTTCCAGCCCTCTGCTCTCTGTTTCTGAGAAACTGTCATGATGAGATGGATAGTCAGAATGTCTATACTAAAAATATGGGAAAGGGGTACTGTACTGTTTTGAAAAACTATTCAAGGATCTCCATAATGTTCTCCAGTGACTAGAAATTTGCGATTGTGTAACATGCACAGATACATGCACTTAGTATGACCCCTTGCTATAGGACTAGGATCACATTATTCTTACTTTCCTTTACTGTTGTTTCATTGCTTTCTTCTCCCCTTCTGTTAGGAGTGTGGTTTAATGCATCCATCATGAACATAGAGGCATTCTCTGCCTGGTCTGCATTCACTTGTTTATTCCTATGACCCAAGTACAAATGGCTAGAAATAGTGAAATAGAAAATTCTCAGCCAATAAAAGATCCGAGGAAGTGCAATGACATTTCAAAAGTATCCTCTGGTTTAAATATTACGAGATCGATTGAGTTCCCTGGTTTTGACTTCCTGCTTGTGTCAATGGGTGCTTATTTGGAGGACCAAGGGCTGATGTCTTGCATCAGTTTGGTGTTCCTGTGTGTAAATCTTTACCATCTTTGTTTATATGCTAGCTTTCCTATCCTTATACTGCTGTAAAGTGATGGAGAGGGAGATTACATCTCACTTGCCATTAACAACATGGATGTCAGAGAGAACATGATTAGTCAAGATGAAGAGAGTGTTTGCAAATAGTAGTCCATAACCAGCAACTTTCGCCAATCTAAAATATATTTGAAACCTTTCTGAAGGGTGGACAGAAAAGTCTCTCATAATTTTCCAGCCTCTCTTGCCATCAGATTTTTAAAGGTCCAAAAAGCTGGGAAGGTCAACAGTACATAACTGGTTGCCTGGAGAAAATTCAACAATCACTTAATTGTTCTGCATTCTGGAAACACAGCCATGAAAAAACAAGTTCCTTCCTAAAGAGTTCCAGCTCTCTTCAGAAATATGTGTTTCATCCAAACAAACCACATTACCCTGAAATGCCCTGTGGCATGTGATGTGTTGCATTACAACATGATAAAATTGCAAGCAGAGCAAAAAACACATGATGGTGTGGGTGATACAAAGTGAGCCCCTGAGCAGGCCATGTTTGTCAGCATCCATAATGTCGTGTTACTAGATACTGTCTGTGAGCCACGCCTCTCCCATCAGGGATGCTGAATCATAATTCTTTTGGGGAGGGTGGGGGGTGGTGGTGTAGGGGTGGGAAGGGTAAAGATAGGGGCTTAGAAGTGAAATGTCAAGCAAAAATTATTATTTTGAACACATGAATGAAAAGTTCTGTCACTGGAAATGGTAATTGATGCCACTGAGTTAAGAAAACTTTAAATTAGAATTGAACACAAGCACTAGAAACATTGTGTGAGCATTTTGCAAATGCTGATATAGAGTCCTTATTTAGAAGAAGTGTTCTGAACCTAATTATTTATGCAAACATGCACAGATCCTTGTTAAACTCTGATAATCCTAATGGCCCTTATCAGTCATATTTCCATAGAAGAAAAGACTTCAGGGAAAAGAGGGTAAAGATACTTCCAGAGAATATACATAGTTCATATTGAAATTATGGAAGTGAAATCACAGGATTTAGGTTTTAAGCACATTTTTGATACGGATTTTGTGGCAAAGGTGCATAACTTTGCCTCAGAGTTCCTATGGCATCTCAGGAAACCTTGATCTACAAATGTGAATTCTCTTTGCTAGTTTGAATCTTCATTACATTGCAAACTCCAATTTGTATTCTGAGCGTTAAGTGCATATTTTACAGCTTCA
>JBCJKH010068538.1:0-11828 GCA_039877255.1 Loriculus beryllinus | reverse complement strand
AGAGATTTAGGTTAGATATAAGGAGGAAGCTCTTTGCTGTGAGGGTAGTGAGACACAGAGGCAGGTTGCCTAGGAAGTTGTGTATCCCTGGCAGTGTTTAACAGCAGGTTGGACAGGACCTTGAGCAACCTGGTCTAGCCTGAGGTGTCCCTACCCGTGGCAGGGAGGTTTGAACTCGGTGATCTTAAGATCCTTTCCAAACCTTACTATTTTATGGTTCAATGAATGATTCCATCAAAAAAAGTTTTTACATGTTTCTTATGGTGTTCCACACTTCCATGCATAGTTTTGTTTAATTTAAGGTATAAGAATTTAAAATAGAAACTAAAATTTAGAAAGCCGGTTACACCTAGCACTTTTATTATCATGTATGTTGCACAAGTATTTATTTCTTCTCTGTTCATCTAAAAAATTAGAAATAATAAAATGGAAAAATAAAAATATATGAGTACATAACAAAAATAAAAATAAAAATAGAAAATAGTTCCGTTTAACTGAAAATTCATTAAAACAATGAAAAGTTTTAAAGTGAGTTTTAAAAATGTCTACTTTCAGAAGAACCAATTGAAAATTCTGCAGATCAAGACTTACTGGAGTTTCATAAACTCAGATTTATTGAGAATAGAAATGTAATATATAGTCTACCATTTTGAAGATAGGGCTGGAGGTGATTTGCACCTTAAAATGCTGTTCTTAAAAAAAGAATGACAGAAAAGTAAGATCAGTGATAGCATATTTTTGCTGTTTCTCTTCAAAATATGCATTTTTTTACCTTTTGCTAAAATGTTTACAGTACAGAGCTGGTTTTAGAAATTCAGAACTCTTATCTGTTTTCAAAGTCACATTAGACACAATTTTACTCCTGCTTGGAAAACTGCAGATGGTTTAGAAGAACCTGTGATCTACTACTATTCATGAGATTTAAGTCACATTTCTTTTATAACTTTTCCCCTAATGTCACTACATTTGAATCACAAATAAATATGTTCATCCTGAAAAGTTTCATAGAATTTCTGGGAGAAAGATAGCATTAGAGGATCAAATTTCAAACTTACTGATACAATCATTTCTTTAGCAACCAGTATCAGTGGTTATAGTGATAGTTATAATGTGTGTTGCCAAATAAAAAATTGGTCGGGATGAATCTGAACTGTTCAACATTGACACTGGCTCTCCATATAAACAGTATTCTTGCTTTTCTCCTAGGAATATACTACGTGTCGTAGAGGAAGAATTTGGATGTGTAAGGCAAAACTCTCACATATAAGCAGACCTGTGGTTTCAATTTAGTAAATCAGAGAAGTGTTAGTTCTTCTGCTAGATTCAGGTACAGATCTTGTCTTTGATGCCCTTTTCTGGTCATTTGATGATATTGTAAATGACCAGGCAAAGGGTCAAATGTGTCCAATGGCTGTAATATGAGGATCATGTGTACATTTTGTCTTCATTTGTGTAGGAAAAGCCAAAGAGCTTTTCTTTGATTTCATGTAATTAACCTTGCCAGACAGACCATGAAGAGTAAATAGGCAATCTGCAGTCAAGCATGGAGTTACCCTTCTATAGGGTCATACATTGAATTTATGAAAGAACAATTACTTATCCCTCAGTAAGTCTTGTTCAAGATATTGTAATCAGAAGGAAGATGCAGAAGAAATGCATGTAATCAGTGCATGAAAACTTTGATTAAATTGTCGGGAGTATGGTGATATGCCCTAATATTTTTTCCTTATTCTCCAGTAAGCATGTGAAAGATGTATCTATTAGTTGTACCCTTCAGTTTTAACACTATCTAGAGAATATAATCTCTCAAACGCAAAAAAAAAGTCTGAGGGGACATCATTATCATTATCTGATATCCTATATTAAAGGGCACCTCAGGCAGTATTTAAAAGGGCCCTGGACATATATACTGGTTTAGAAGTCAACAACTATCTGCCTCATACCAGAGAGGTGAGAGTAAGAGTCACGCATGTGCAGAGGAGCTACATTGCATGTATGAGAAACAGGGTACTTCAATATATTCTGGAGAGTAAAAGTAGTGGATCTGTAACAAGGAACTGTTGATGCTAAAACCCTTACTTGACATAGTACAAAACTTTCAAGTCTAATACAATATTTTCCCTTTATTTATTTATTAAATAAAACACTTCATGCGGATTAATCTGATGCCCATTTGTAACAGGTGTTCATTAAAGACACTCTTGGATAAAAGCTTCCAGCTAATTTTCACCCAAATGCAATTCTGTTCCTCTTTTCTGAGACGCTTCAACTTTATATTTTGATACAAAAACTATAATATGAAGGTGAACCATAATACCTGCAGAGAAATCTAAACTCTAAAATCATGCTGCAGTTTAATAATCAAAATAGGGGAGTTACATGCTAGACTGGGTTCATCTGGCCTTAATTCCATCTGTAGCCTGGTGGTTAATGCTATATAGCTTCTAGGTAAGATTATTTCTGGTAGCAATTATGATAGGAATCATAGGAATGTAGGCTGGAATGGACCTTTGAACTTTGCATTGTGAGTCATGTCTTAACTCCCTAGACCACTGTGGTAGCAGTAGTCGTGGTGCAAAACACTTTATATATGTGTTCGTGCTTTATAGAACAAATAGCTTTAGGCATCCAATTCTAATAAAAGAGGCAAACTCTTTAAGTTATTCTTTAAGTAAGAAAGAGAAGATTCGAGTTAAGCTTGATTCCTTTTCACTGCCTCAGGTAATGCGAAGATACAAAGGGAGCACTGTTCCTGCTCAAGGTCCTGTACACTTTAAAGCTGTTTCAGGATATAGACAGGATAATTGCAATGTACTATGTACATGTAACTTAATTCTTATGTAATTACTCCAGACAGACTTTTTAATCAGAGTAGAAAATCAGAAGTTCTTATGATGTCATACATTTAATGTGAAACTAGACACGACAAAATGTTCAGTCAAAATTTTGTATCCAAGATAGTGACTAGCTGGATACAAGCAATTTTCCAGATAGTTTTATTGACAGTAGTTGTCAAGTCAGTGGAAAACACTCACTTGGCCATGCAGATACCCAGTGAGCCTTATACTCTTCCTGGATGCTTGACTGGCTTGAAGAAAGCATTCCAGAGCTCTCAATCCTGATTCATGTGGTGTTTTGTAGCTTCTATTTGGTGTGCACAGCAAAATAGATCCCCTGGCAGTGCCTGGTCCCTGTCCTTTTACAGCTGGCAGGCTGTCTGAATGAGTCCTTGGGGTTCCTGTCTCAACCTCCAGCAGACAGCTGCACCTGAATCCAGCCAAGCCCAGACAGACCATTCAGTGAATTCAAGCCACTTTTCAGCCAACTCAACCCAGCACTGGTCGGAGCTCCTTCATCCTTCCTTGTTCACACAGGCAGTCTCAGCCCATGCATCAAACTTCTGAGACCTGCAGTGTGTGATTTTCTGGGGAGGAGATAGCACAGGCTGGCGGTCCTTTCTGTAGCATCAGCATACTTTCTAGCGTGCATGCATGTAAGCAGTAGTAGCCCTTGCCCCATAAAGGAACTTTCTTCTGTTCATGTGATATATACTGTCATGTGCTTACTAGACTGTCATTGCTAAGTTCACAAAAAGCTGCTAGATAAGTCATATTTTATTGTTCTGCAGCTCTCATGTCTGTCTGCTGAATGTCCACTCATGGAGAGGAATTCTTCAACAAAAAGAACGAAAGAAGGAGAGAAAAAATGACTGCACATTTAGAACTAATGTGCACATTATCAAATAAGGCACAAAAGCAAGCGAGGAAGAAGAGAAAACATTTAGCTGCTTATACACTATTGTCTTCAGGTTTATGAGAATAAACGTGCTATCAGTGTTACTGAAATCATGCAGAAAGATTAATGTGGCTCAAATATTAATGAAAAATATAAACTATTAGCAAGATGAAGTGAAGGAAAAAATATTATATATACAAGAAATAAATGCACTGCCTTTTTCTGAGTCACTGTCAGCTGAAAAATTATGTTGATTGTTTATAAATTAACAACCTAAGAAAAAGTGTGAAGTGTACTTCACAAGCCATAAAACCATGCAAGAGAACAGAAAGACTAGACTCCTTAATCCTTCATAATATGTAAAAAAACCTTAGTTGTGGAGAACTTTCACTCTCATGGTACTGACACTTAGAGATTTAAGGAATAGGTAGGTACAAACCAGTGCTTTACATCGAAAGAGTGAATTGAGAAGCAGAAAAATCTGTATCTTGAAGAGCATCTCAGGAAACAAAACACTGTTCAAGGGAGATATGATAAATGTTATAAAACAGAATTAAAAAGATGCTGGGGAGTGTCTGTGTTTAAGCCCATCTTAGCTACCACTATGACCATTTTGATGAACTGATTAAGTTCAAATGCACATTGCATACATACACACTTACAAATGCATATAGAAAATTAAACAAACAAAAAAAAAGAAATTAATCAGTATATATCTGCATTATTTATCTGCATATATAAAATATGAATATCCTATTAGCTGTTTAGGGGCAAAAAGAGAGGTGACCTTCATATCACATGATAAAAATTTTCCCACTTCATCAAAATTAAGAGGGCAATAAAGGGCATCTATTAATGTCAGAATTTTAATGATGTCATGTATAGATAATGTGCTTTAGACAATTTAAAAAGAGCTAACTGCTGATAGCTTTAATAAAGGTCAATTTTCACTAAGTGCCTGGAAATGATGAAATTACAGTTGCCTGGGAGAAAAACAGTATGGTGCCAATATCTAAAACCATGAAAAGGGTGAGTCAGGTCATTAAAACCTCATAAATGAGGGTAGTTAGGCCAATTCAGTTCTGATATTAATTCCAAAATAATGGCAGAGGTGATACAAGACTTGGTTTTCCTTACCTTCAGTGTTTCTTTCTATTGAGACATGATTTTATTTGGTAGAAGTAAATGAATGATATATTTATTGAAATATTTGTGAGAATATTAAGAGAATTATTTATATTAGTGCTCTGATACTAGATGAATGAGTTTATCAGGGAACATATTATTCAAGATGCATTATGCATCAGCCTTTATACAGATGTAAATTGTTATATTATCTTCTTTCAGTAAGTGATGTCATGCAATCTGCAGTTCTTAGTTTGCTTCCAAAGTTTAACTTTTTTATCATTTATTCATAACAAAACCAGTCACTGGTGAGATTTGCAGTTAAGTGTTGTGAACGTTATGTTCAAGAAATAGGTTAGTGAGATTCAAAACTCCGCTTTTCACAGCAAAATATGCACAATCAAAACATTAATTCAAGCTATACATCTAAGAGGGAAGAATGTAGATTATATCAGCTGGAAAAAGTAGATCTCAGAAAGTAATCCTACTTAAGATACAAAATATTGGAGAACTAATGACACAAGGAATGTTGTCTCTACTTTAGATTTAGACATAAAAAACATTGCACAACTTTAAATTAATGGGTAGACTATTAAAAAATATTATTACAGTCACTGCCTCATTTTTCATATGTAAGACAGTTTTAGAAGAAAGGCAGTATATTTATGCTGCATTTTCTTCCTGTAGCTTCACTCACAAATGTAGACTGCTCCATGTTATTCCATGTTACATCTGTTTTGATATTAGCAGGTCATACTATAGGTCAGAATCTTTCATACACCACTGAGGTGTAAATATCCTCATTAAACTAGCATTCATTTTCTGATTTACCATTCAGTGCCAGCGCTGTTGGCGAGAAAGTAAAGCTCGGTTTTAATAGTGTACCAATAGTATAAAACTCAATAACTAGAGAAGCCTCTGAGTTTGTGAAGTCAACCTTAATCACAAGTCAGTTATCTCAGATTTTTTGAGATAACTCATAGAGTCTGTGCTAAATCAGAGAGTGATACCTGAGAATTTACTGCAAGGTCATATCCCAAAAGACTCAAGGACCTGCCTAGGGTACTTGCAGAACACTGACCTTTAAAGCTTCTCCCTGTTTAAACTACTTATTGCCTGTGGTGTGAAAGGAGACAGAGAAGGGAGAAAACACAAGTGTGGGGCAAAGATTGTAGCTCTGTCAACCTCTAGTAAATGGTTTTGTTATGCCAATATATGAGAAAAAAAAAAAAAGTGGATAGAGCAGAAATAGTTTGTTGCAAAATAGAAAAAAGGTTTCAGATGTTGCATGCATATGCTACATTGACCAAAAAGCAATTCTAAGATAACATATCTACCAATAAGGCACAAACAATATCTTACACAAATAGCATGCTTCTAAGGGAGCCATACTATTTCCAATGCAAACTATAAAAAACTATACCACTTAAAAATATTGCTGAAAATAATAATAATAATTTAAGTAAATCTACTAAGTATGCTCCCTATCACATTTTTTACCATTCAACTTTTAAGTTGTTTAGTATAGTAACAGTAAAGTCTATGCAGCTAAATGGAGCATTTCTGGGTGCGATTACAGTACATGTTCTTTCCTGCGGCCACATTCTTTTAGTGATAGTTACTCCTTGGAATGTCTTTTACCACAAAACAGACATAAAATGTTAGCAGTATTTTTGTGACAGGGGAGCACAAGAAGTGTTTGGGTTGTATCCACATGAGAAGTTCATCCTAATGGAGGAAAGATACAGCCTTTATTACAAATCTCTAGTGTGATCACATTTGAAGTATTAAATTGTGTTACAGAAAATTGTAACATCTGGATCTTAATTCTAAAAAGATTTGGGAAGAGATGGGAAACTATAAAAATGGAAAAATTGGTGGAAAATAGCAGAAAAAATTAAAATAAATGAGGTAATTTAGCAAATGGAAAACATCAATAAAAAAAGTACAATAATACATAGCAATTCAGAAATATGTGAGACACTACAGCTTATAAGCAAGTACTATTTAGAATATATGAGGCGCAGTCAAGTGGAACAAACTTAGCTGAATAAGCATGCACTGGTAAGGCACCTTGGCATCAGTTCCTTTTGAACTATGTCCCATAGGAAGTGTCTTTAATAGACTTGTGGCACTACTTACAATTAAGAAGTAATTGAACTTTGACAAAAGGATTCTCCTTCTCTGTTCAATCCAGTCATTGAAAAGATCTATAGGCTTAAGTAGCTTTGCCAGTTTGTGCCAGATGAGAATCCAGTCTTACTACCTGAATCATGTAGCATAAGAAAGACACAAAGAAGAAGATGATATAGAAGATGGAAGGCATTAGTGTGGTGCAATGATCATTTTAATCAGACAGGAGGAGATAAACAGCATTGCAACATCACTGTTCCACTATTACATTGCAACACTACTGTTCCACTTCATTACTCTATGTTATTTGAGATCTTTGTTTTAATGTAGGAATTATCTCTTCCATAAGTTCATTTAGTATTTTTGACACCGTATCATGACTCCCCCTACTCATCATGCAAATTCAAATCACATTTTTGAGTCTTCTTGTCTAATTCATAATCTGCATTAAACTGCACTCTAGTTTAACATTTACGTTGTAGCTTCCAAACTTACAACATTATTATGGATAAATGTTCCTGTTCTTAAACTGAAGCAAACACAGTCAAAAATGTCGCACAAAAATCTTTTTTTTGGTTTGTTATAAACAGACTATGTCAAAAATCTTGACTGAAAGGTTGCTATCCAAAAATTCTCATTAAAAATAGTTATGAGATTTATGAGTTTATGCAATTATTTAACTGTTTTATATGGCTCAACAACATTTTTTTAATCTGATGATTATTAGCTATTCAGACTTCATACAGAGCGCAGTTCCTTTCACAGAGAAATGCGGATAGGAATTTTGATTGCAACATGCAGACATAATGTTTTGTTCAATTACAATCATTTGGGGCTGCAAATAAAAATACTTGATAAAAGTACACAAATGCACAAATAAAAAAATCATAAAAAAATTGAGATGTAGGAATAGCACATTTAAATTAAAAAAAGAAACTGTATTTTCTCAGAATTTTATGTGACCTCTGAGTGAAAGAGATCAGCAGCAAGTTATGTTGAAGGTAAAACATAAGATGTCATAGAGACATTCACATCCTTACCACTGTTGCACGACTGTATTGTCAGAGGGATGTAGTCAGCAATTCTGTATTCAAGCAGGCATTCTAGGAAACTCCAGAGTAGAGCAGAACTTTCTCTTTTCAAGTCTCCTTGGGGTAAAAAGGCAGAGATATCTTATTAGAAAAGTAAGGCAAAAAAATCACATTCTGCCTTTTCAATCCCTGCCCCTCTCCTCCCTAAGGGGAGAGGTTCCTGGTTTCTGGTCCCCTGGGTTTTAGATCTCCCTCTTTTTGTTTTTTTTTAACAATTTGTCATTCTGATTCACATCCTTACTACCGTATAAACCCATTCCACTATTTCCAAGCTGAGAACTCCCTCACTTAAGTGAACGTACCTGAAGTGACCATCAGAAGGAAAGCAGAATGACAAAGAATATAAAAATATGAAAAATTAACATGAGTTTAAAAAAGATTAAATCTTTTTCTATACATGATGAAGACTTAATAATAGCACTAGAGTCTGGCTCAGCACCCAGCATGACTTGTCAGAGGCAGCAACAGGTGACAAGATGAAATTGATACAGACAGCAAGTAGGAGGCAACATGAAATTGCTCAGAAATACCAATATCTGTATTTACTAAATTTTTTTCTTTTTTTACTTTTAAGCCCTTGACTGCTCTAATAGCAATTCTTATGCACAAAATCCTCTCCGTCTGGCAAAGCACGCAGTTTAGTCAGACATGCAAACACCTGCTTTATCCCTGGCACAATAGGCATGCTCATTTACTCTGCTGCTGTGAAAAATCATCTTCACATATGAATTGCCCCTCCAAAACTAGCATCAGCACAATATTTAATGCTTGTTTTTCACCTTTACTCTTTCGCTTGCATTATGTAGCAGTAATAGAGTACATAGGTACCAAATGTTAGAGTTACCTTTTCTAGGAGATCCACCACAAGTTCTCTCTCAGTTTCTTCCAGTAAATATCTGGAAGTGCAGCATCTAGAGAATGAGTGATATTCCACATCTGTGACATAATGGCTCCCCGTAATCAATCACACATGTTAAAATATGATTATTCAACTTTAATCTTTTAGCTAATATCAAACATCTTTAAGTTCTTTACATAAATCTACATCTGAACAGAAATTCTGTGCTTCAACACTAGCCATCTTTAAAATTGGACTAAACGACATGGAGTGTGATGTGGCAAAGGAACAGAAAATAGATTAAGATTTGTTTTCTCTTGTGATCTAAGGTAAGAATCAAGTTAAGCTACTGTTGCTGACATGCCAGTGTTTAGACTTAGAGAAAATTTTTAGACATCATCACTCAGAATATTGAGGTTAGTCTTAGAGAAGGTCTCTAGGTATTGTCACTGAAATTACTGCAATATCAGAAATCTGAACCTCTGGTTTTAAGAACCAACACCACCAGGCTTTAAAAAGGAGGTAACTAAGAGGGGTTTTAGAAGAGCTCTTTTACCATTCAAAGGGTGGCTGGGGCACTAGGAGACACACTGTCTAAAATCTCACTCCATTTGGGTTTCAGCATCAACTTCAAGCCTAATGACGGAATGTTGTAATCTGAATGGCCCTAGTGATTAGAGCATTTAGAGATCTGACCACTTTGTGTAAGGTTTTCCTGACCCTCGGGATATTGCATCCTTCTGTTCCCACTTCCCAGAGCTTGTCCTCATTAACATGTTAAGTAGGACAGATTGGAGAAAAGAAAAAAGGAGAAGAAACACACATTCATTGTTGCCCTTGTTGAAACTGGACTGCCCTGCAAAGAATGTAAGACTGACAGCATCAGAGAGAATAAACAAGAGGGAGTCTGATGCTACAGGCCAACAAGGAAAGTGTTTGTGCTCCCTGACTTGTTGACAAAGGCAAAGGACCCTCCTCCAGATGCAGCAAACTGTTTAGGAAGGCACATTAAAACTAGCAAAGATTATACAGGCAACACATCAGCATCACTGACTCTTGTGTAAAAGTATTTGTTAAAGAATATCACCATTTAAGAGAGCCATATCTATTTTGTAGAGGAGAATGTGCTTCCTCATCCTGAGAAAATACACCACAAGAAACTGACCTTTCTGGGGACATTAGGTCTGCGGCCAGTAGGAGAATACGCTGTTTCTGCTTGATGAAAATTGGAGTGACATCATCCCAGACTGTCAGACTGTAATTCTGTCTTCCTTGTGCTGCAGATCCATTGAGTAACATCAGTGCCAACAGAAGCTAGAAATAATTCTTCAAAAGGATCTGACTAAAGAATTACTTTCTAGAAGTGACTAATTATAGAACCTCGATGGATAACAGCTTGAAATAATTTCAGTCAAGGTCAGTGCACACTACCTAAGAATGACAGACATGAAAAGATCTCTTGGATAGCTTGAAGGAAAGTGAGGTAAAGGCAAAATAATTAGAGACTGCTCTGTAAAATAGACATTAATCAGAAAAAACAGCATAGCTTTAGAGAATCGAATTATCACCATTGAAAATATGGTGAGAGCTACTTACAATGACTATGAAAACAGCAATAGCTATGGCAGGATGCTTTATTTAAACAAAAATCCAGCAAAAAAATAATGGAGTCTGTATATATTAAAAATTGAGATAAAATTTTCACAGTAACCAGGTTTAATTGTTATGTTCCTGAAAAGTGGCTAAACATGTCGTCTTAGCGTTCTGTGTTGTATTTCTAATATTTTTTCAGTTGAAGAACAAAATCTTTTATCGCTAAGCACCAGCCTTGCAAACTCACCATGGGGTCTAGGAATCAAAGTCAGCTTTTGCAGTTTTAGGTATTATTACGAGTTTTACAATAAGAATTTAACTGAGAATTCTGTTTTGTATCCAACCCAGAACTGTCAACTATTTTGTCATAGATACATAATATCAGTCCAGCAAAAACAATGGAGTTGTGTGAGAAAAGTGTATGCAAGAGTTCAAGGTCAGCTAAATTTCAAAAGTGGTGTTTTTTCACCAAACCTTTGATCATAATTGTATTTCAGTATTTGAAAGTAAAAGTATTTTTACCTGCAGTATATCAGATAAAGAATCTTAGATATGTATTACACGTATTACACATCTGGTGCATATCTGGTGCAAGTACAAACCAATAAGCAAGAATTAGAAAATAATAAAAAGCAGATTGAAGAATTTGATTAATCTCCTCCTATTGCCAGCCAGCCAAATATATTGATAAATTGCCAAAAAGTTCAGAACTTCATTGTTGTCACAAAATTCAAAGCTAAACATAATTCACATCTACCAAGCTGCTGACTTAACACATGGTGTTAACTACTAGCAAAACTTCATGTCTATCATCTCTCTCTCCCTTTCTCTTTCTCTCTCTAGAGATATATAGATATAATTATCTACTTCTATGTCTATCTTTACCCATTCTTAAATTATTGAGGGATGTGAATAGATTATTAATTTATATTTTCCATATTCTAAATAAAGGAAGAGCATAAGGGACTGAGAATCAAAATACAAGTGACTAAGAATGAGAGTGATGAAAAATAAATACCAGACTACTTGGACAACTGAGAGGACACTTGCTTTCTTTGAGGTATATACTTTGGTGTCTGCAGTTTTGCTACACCACATGCCCAGAGGTATTGGCTCCTCTGAAGACAAACATCTTACATAAGTTAATGCCTCAACCTGAGAAAAGTTTATTAATGCAAGGTCTTCTTAATGTAAGTCCTGATATCAGGTCAATTTCCCTCTTTGGTAGAAGGCTACCTGAATGAGAAAAAAGAAGGGAAGCTCACTAACATTTGATTGTAGGCATACACTTACTTTTCCACCTGTCAAACCTA
>JBCJKH010068525.1:0-17346 GCA_039877255.1 Loriculus beryllinus | reverse complement strand
GCTCCAGCAGCTGCTCAGGCTGAACAGCCCAGATGTCAGGCTGTACTTTCAAAAGGGGTGGAACTGCTGCTGGTGAACTTCAAATCCAAGAGGAATGTTGTGTGACTACACAACAATTTGCATTGCCCTTTGTTTTCAAATGACTGTTTACATTCTGTTTAATAAAATCATAATTCAGTTCCTTTTTCTCTCTGATATTTTTCTCTTTTGGCATTTAAGGGTGAGTTTAAAATGGAAGGAGTTACTAAGCATTCCTAATTTTTTAACCTACCTGTTCTGTTTCCACTTCTCAGAGCTTGGAATTTTTCCAGACCATAGCATAGCCATGAGGATAAACTCAGATCAAGGAGTAAGGTAAAACTGTTTCTCTTTCCTTTCTGCTGCTCAGTTAGTCTTCTTTCCACTTCCCTCCTTTTTTTCTTTCCTCTTCTACACTGTTACAGTGAAATCAGAGTAATTATTTCAAACAACACTTCCTGTAGGTTAAGATTACCAGTTCCTCAGATAGTTGAATAAATCTTGCAACAAGTGTTGTCTTTAAGCTCCTTGCTAGGCAGTTATTTGCTCTTCAATCTGTGTGTATTGCTTTGCTTTCACTTGGAGTATATGAATACTTCCCATTTTGTAACTGCTTACATCATGTTCTTTTTTGGCTTCAATTCTCTAAGAGATGAACAAGCCCTGGAGCTCACGTTCCTATTGTTACTGATTGAGAACACTCTTTCTGACAGGAGCTCCCTGGCTTTAAGAAGATTGCTCAGCTTGCCTCTGCTGACTTCCTCTTTATAAAATAACGAGACTTGATTTCATAAGGATTTTCTGAGTAAATGAATTACATTTTGCAGAGGCCTATAAATAGAGTTCTCTGGATGTTAGAACTTAAGATCCTCTGTGTGTTGTCCAAGTCACCCCATTGCTGTTGTATCAATACCTGTCTTGGGGTCTTCTCTCCAGCTCTCTGCAACAGTGTTCCCTGCAGCAGGTATTTTACCATGTACCAGAAATTCTGTCTTTAGGTCCCTAAGTCCCACTAAGCCTCAGGTGCTCTCTTCTCTGAGTTGTGTGAATGACCTTTCTGATCTATCTTTTCAGATGGATGGGAGCAGAAGGGAGGAGGACCACAGCTCCCAGGCTTCCCCATCTCTCCTGTCAGTTCATGCCCAGTTTTGAGCCCTTCCTTGAACTTTCTTTCTCCGCTGATATGTCCCCACCGTCCTTTTTGACTATAGTGATTGTGCTCCTGTAGTGATTGTGCCTATGCAGAAAGTGTAAGAAAATAACTTCATGAATATATAATACTTTGCCTTTTTGAAAGCAAAAATAAGCTGATCATCTTCCTCTGCTATTCAAGAGTGCCTCAAAATAAATAATGCATATCCTATTTTCTAATCTGTATCTTGTTTTAGATAGGTGGTTCCTAAGGTTTTTGGATCAAGGATTCCTTGTTGACTCTCAGATTTTTTTCTTGTCCTTCCTAAGCCTTTACCTTGAAATTCATAACTGGTTTGTTTTTACAAGATTTGTTGCTTTATTGTCTTTCTTCAATGACTGGCTATGACCAATGAAGTCTCATTATTATGGAACCCTTATAGTAATTTCACTTGGCATGGAACTCAATTTGCCATCCAGCATCACAGTAATTTCAAACAGGAATGTCTGAAAATATACAACAACTACATTTTACAGAAAATCTTTGCTAGCATCTCTTAAAAAATGATATTTCAACCCAAAACCAAGTATGTGACAAGTAGTTCTGCTTTTTGTGGCTTCACTCTTCCCTTTGGTGTGTATACTTTGCTAATGAGATGATTTTATGCCGAAAAGAATGGACACCACCACGTCTTAAATAAATCTCTACACATTCCAAAATGGAAGAATACCCTCATTCATGTGCCATAGTGGTTAAGACAGCATCTTATAAGAATCCTGTAGGTAAGCTGTATGTTGGTAGCATGTATTTAATTTGGGAATTTTCTTGCTTGTCTTGATTGTTTCCATTTTTACTGTGCATTTGGCAGATGGAAACTAGTCATATTCTGCAGCCATCAAGTCCTTATCCTTTTGGGGAAAAATAGCTTCAAAAGAAAAAAGTTATTCCTAAATCAGTCTAGTTACAAGTACCCAAGCATTATCATGCAAGTGGCCTTAAACAATTTGAATCATGTTTATGTTAATTTGGCTTATTGGCATATATTTTAATGATGAAATTGTGGCATTAAGTAGAATTAGCTTAAACATAATTGTCCATTTTAAAGTGCATGTGTCTGTCTTGAAGGCTTGCTGAAGCATAGCTAGATTGGCTTTGAAGTCGAGTGGTTGCAAAAGAACCCACGCTTTTGTGTACGCAAGGGTTACCTTGGGTAACTGCTACTGGTGGAGCACAACCCACACACTGAAAGGGTGGAAATCGTTGCAGTCAAGGCAGCAGGATATAAAACTGCTGCTTGTGCTCATGGACCAGGCTGCTCACATGGAGAAACAGCTTAGTGTTTTCCACTGACTGTATTTGCAGATCAGCACTTAACCTAGTTTGCAATTTATCTGCAACCATTTTTTCGGGCTTTATTTCAGTCAAAAAAGGGAAAGATAATAAAAATGTTGGTTTCAGAAACCAAAATGACACATTTTCTAAGCACCATTTTGGAGCATTTATGACAAAAGCAAAAGACTGTCTTGCAGTCATGTGTTGGGGTGACTTCACACTATGTGGGGAGCAGGAAGGGCCAAAGGAGTTAATTTGTGACACAGGAAGAATTAACTTAGGCTGATGACAACACATGAACCTATATCTTGCACTACAGGCGAAAATGCCCTAAGCACAAAGTTAGTATTCTATGGCAGGAAGGGAGAAGAAAGTGACTACTCCGTGTCTTCTAATAATTTCTTAGTTTAACCCAAATTTGTAATATTCACCTGGTTACAGAGCACTCAGAAAATTTATTTCTGGTCTTATGATTAAGGTGTTTGCCTAAGAAATAAGCAGCTTAATTTGTACGCCAGGGAATATGTAAGCAAAGTGAACAGCAGTGAGGAAGAGGCAGAAAGCACTATTCATCTTCATTTTCCTTCTGAAACTGCAGCCTGGTGGTGATTTTATTTTCTGGAAGATGTAGAATCAGATCCTTTTGGGAAAGGAAGGATTTAACTTGTGTCTGCCACATCTCAGATGAGTACTACTTCCATAGAATCATAGGATCAACCAGGTTGGAAAAGACCCTTACAATCATCAAGTCCAACTTTCACCCCGGGCTGCCAAATGCACCACTGTATAACAGGAAAAATAGTGAACATCATGAGCTACACCTTACCTATATTACAGCATCTATGACTGTTCAGGTTACTGTACTATAGCAAGCCTTTAAACCATGACTGGACTGTCTATGCATTGTTTGTGATGAGAGGGAGTTGCGTTTCTATGTGCTCCTGCTTTTGCGACATGATATAAAAACCCAAATAAACACAAACCTTTTCTTTTGTATTCTGAATAATTCCAAAGCTGAACTGTAACGTGTTGGTCATTTCTTCTTTAAGAGGAACTGAAATGAAACTCTTTGTGGTTTCAAACCTACAAAAGACTATGGAAGAGAGTTTTCAAATGGAGTCAGCTGGTGCAGTATTAGGAAAACATCATTTAGAGTGTTTTATTATTCATCCAGTGACATCCCCAGTTTGCAGTCATACAAGAGCTGGGATTGTTGTTTAAATCTTAATGAACACTGGTGTTTATTTTTCCTTGGAGTAAGAAAGGTATAAATGAAGTCTTCCTTTCTGTGTTTCTACAGTGACAATCCTAAGAGCAAAAAACCTCATAAAGAATGTGTGTGATGGGGTGATGGGGTGTCTGTTGAATGGGGATTGGGGGAATAAAATAATTCTGAAATCTCTTAATTTGCAGATTAAATTTGAGATCTAATTTTACTCAACAGGAGTCAGAATGTTCAAGGTAACTTCACTAGGACATGTGGTCTGATGATGTGATGTGAAAATGATGAAAACCACCTTCTATTCATGTTCTGTGAGCTGTGGCCTTAGCTAGGATGTACTTCCATAGTTTTGAACTGCAGTGGTCCAGCTCCATGGTCATCCATAACAGACAAATCTGTGGGACAAAAGAAGGGTCTTCATGCAGGAATAGGAACAGGTTCAGAATAGGAGAAAGGATGTCTAGAAATTTATTTCTGGCAGCCAAGTCTACGATCTTGTTAGAAGCATAATAGCAATAAAGATAAAATCTTAAAAGTTCCTCTCTATTTGCTTTCTTTTATCAATTTTTATTTGTATTACTTCTTGTTACAGAAGGAGTGATAATCAGCTGCATGGGTTTGAGATGAAGCTTTTAAATGGCTTGCACTACCTGTCCTATGAGGGCTGCCAGAGCTAGGAAGGCTTTCCACTATTGTCCGTTATGGATGTTAAGGTAATATGGAAAAAACAAGCTTGTTTTAATGTGTGTTAAGAAACAGCTAGAACTGATTGTCTCATGCAGTAGGAAAACATTTTATCCTTGTTTGGATGCTATGGTAAAGCTGCTTGCATTTTAGAGGGAATAATTCATTTTTATTGATGTGCTACATTTTCTTTGCTGCGAAATCTGGCTATAGCTCTCTGGATAAGCTGTGTTTCTTATACTGGCTTCAGAAGCACAGGATTTGTTGCTGGATCCTGCTGAGAGGAGAAGGGGTTTACAGTGGGAATTCTGAAACTTGAGTTCTTGCTAAAGGAGAAGGAGATATTTTGATTCTTTTGATTCTTTTGTAGCTTATAGGGTAGCAGTTATCTGCTTATGCTGTGGTTCTAAAAAGGGACATACATTTCATAGGCTTAGAATCCATTTTAGAAGCCTGGTCCACGGAAAAGAGTCTAAAATGGCAAAATTTTCTGCGTGTCATCTGTTACCCTTTGAAATGACCTGAGAGCAACCAGATTGTGGGAAAAAGTCCTGTCCACTGTAAGAAAAGAAAAAGTCAGAAAGCCTAGTTCTGCAAGCAAAGAAATCTCCACTCTTTTCAGAAGGTAGTTGCATCTGATCGTTTTGATCCACCTTTTCTCTTGTTCACATCAAGAACAGCATGGACTGACATACTTCCCTGAGGAACAGACGTTATATGATCAGATCAGGGTATACAATCAAGGTAACATAACAAAAGGAAGGTGTTTGGAAAGCTATTTGAAACCACACATATTTTTTCTTTCAAAATTAACACTTGGCCTTACCTCTTTTTGGAAAGAGATAAAATGGCTCAGTATTGGAGAGCCTTGTTGGATCAGACAGCCTGCCAGGTCTTCATGGTAGCCAGCCTGGCAGCTTATAGGCTTCTCTTAAGTCTAGAGCCATGGGCCGTTCTTTCTGGAAGTCTCACCTTCCTTTTGTGTAAAGGTCAGATATTTGTGCTTGTGTAGGACACAGAAAAGAGAAAGACATTTCTTAGCTAAGTAAACAGCCATTATCCTAATTTTTTGTAGCTTCTGAGATATGTTTGTGTAAAATACTTCATTACGTCTTGAATAAAATAAAGCACAAGTACACTGGGATGACTCCGCCTTTTGGAAGCTTCTTTTGAAGCACTACTTCCCTCACCAGTTCTGGAAGTTCTCATCTCATTCTTCAAAAGAGGGCAACACTCCTTTAGAGGTATTTTCTGATTTTGCTGATATTTAAGGCTATAGTCCGTAACACTGTAAGTACAATTACATTCTTGAATTAGTCCTGCCAAAGTCCTTTTGGAATCAAGAGATGTTGAAATAGTACTCTGGTTTTGTACTGCATTTATAGTTTACCACTTGATAAAATGAAGTGAATGTTCATGAAGGATAAATCACCACTTTTTACAATTTTGGCATGTTTTCTTTTGATAGAGATCAGGAGACTGGCATGTGATGGAAGTTAATGAGAAATGTTAGACTGTTGTCACGTCAGTGTGGGAGGAGATGTTTCATGAAGCTAATCACACTGAAGATCATGGAGGAAACACCTAAAAGTAAGACAAAAAAAGAATCATTCTTAGCAAATGGCCTCATTCTCCAAAACCATGGCAAATCTGTTAGTAGCACCTCAAGAAGTGCATGGCTCAGCCTAAGTTCAGAAGTGTTGACAGATTTGCTCCCAATTTGATGGAATTAGGAAGTCTGTTGAAATGGTGAGACAGTCCACACCAAAACCTTCCTGAGCAGCCAAAAGAGCAGAGAGGGATCTCCTTGCCAAATATGCTGTCTTCACTTCCTGTGTTCCACACTGTGCTCACTGTTGTGCAGAGGAATTTGGTTCTGACTTATACTGCCCTCAAATACTGCTACTCTCTTGTGTGACCCGTAATAATAATGCTTGCCTAACCTCTGTATTTTCATGTACTGCACATATAAGTCATCTCCATGAAACTTCACTTCAGCATTTTCTGGGAACAGCTCAGTTTGGGAAATGGTGTCTCCATGTAGAATAGCTATGTTAGTGCAGTAACTTTACTGGATTTCATTAAGAAGAATCGCATTTATGGGCTTCTATTAATCAAATGCTCTGAGGCATGTATAATCAAAGTATTAACATATGCTTTAGCAAAGGACAATATTTGAGGCAATTATTGACAAAGCTGAAATCAGTGATGTTGCAGCTGTGTGTGTGTTAGGTACAAATGTGACCTATAAACTCTGCATCATTTTCATTTCAGTTCAGCTCCGTGGTGTTAAAGATCAGCTGTTCCAGCCTATCTGCAGTCATTGAGCATTGGCAATGCCTTGTGGTTTAGCTCTGCCAGTGGGCTGTGCTGTGCAGGCTCTGGGGCTGTGTGCTTTGGCATTTCCCCAAGTGCCACTCGTGCATAGAAGAGAGCATAGAAGTTTATGCACTCGTGCATAGAAGTTTACAGCTTCTGCCTGCAGGGGGAGAGTTATGAGCCCCAGAATTGGGATCTGGCCCCAACAGTTACTGAAATGGAACCACTCTGAACCATGATAAAATTGAGGGAAGTGTCAGATTTTGTTATCATAGAATCAGAGACAGGTTTGGGTTGGAAAGGATCGTAAGATCATCCAGTTCCATCCCCCTGCCATGGGCAGGGATGCGACCATGTCGCCCAAGGCAAATATTATTTGATTACTAATGAAGGCAGTTGTGAGCAGTGATGCTGGACTTGGTGTAAATTGCCTGAACACCATCTAACTCCTACTTAAGCATAATTTGAGAATTGAAATACTCCACAGCCTTTTTTTTTTTTTTTTACTTAAAAGGCTAAATATTTGTATCTTTGCTCATGCCAAATTTTGATCATATGATTATTTTTTTTTTTGCTTAATTGCTCTGTCAGTTAAACAGTTTGCTTTGCGAAGGAGGGGAACTGATTTCTGCTAAACTTAGATTGCAGTATAAACATGAAATACTTATCATTGTCTTCCATGGTTAAATTAGTTGCTTGGCCAAAAAAAGTCATTAGAACCAACCTCCTCTTTCCCCTAAGGAATTAATTACTTTTTGCAATTAAATGTGGTCATTACCTGATAGGTCTTCTGAGAATTTGTGAGCAATAAATATAGTGAAGAAATGTATTTAGTGAATCGTTAGGTGCTCATTTTTCATTCATTCTGACTAAACTATCCCCAGTGTGTTAATGTATTCCAGACATTGAACTGGAAATGATTTGTAAGCAGGTGAGTTGGCTTGCCTGCATTCTTCTGATCACTGACATTTCAAATTCTTTTTGAGATCAGTGATTCAGAAAGCCATATGGTATTTTATAACATTAGGTAGAACATTTGATCATCAAAAAAATTGGGGACACTTTTGGAGCCTGGGGCCTATTTGCTTTTCATCTCCCTTAAGGAATATAGAGCTAGCTACAAGAGAGAGAATGTAACTATCTGCCTTCATGTTCCCTCTTTCCACAACTGTAAATATCATCAGTGGTCAAAATGGAAAGTCAGACATCCTAGTATTGAGATAGAGACAACCTACCAGGGAGTGTGTTAGTATGCCAATGTGTGTCTGTGTATGTTTGACATTCTGGTAAGTACCAGTTGGGTATACTATTCAGTATTCACCTGTTTTGATCTCTGAATGTCTCCTGCAATCAAAGGAATGCATCATGTTGTTTATCAGCTTCTATTTCACCAGAAAGTTCTTCTGGAATAGATAAATGTGCCGATGGAGTAGAAATTACGGCCAGTGGGCACAACTCTGTCTTACTGGACCTGCATATTTTTAATTTCATACCAGACCCTTATGAAAATGCTTGCTACCTCAAGTGAGCTCTTGGCAGAAGTGTCCCTAAAGCACTTAACTTACCTCTTTTTATGTTCTACATCCTACATTCTCTTGTCCAGTAGTGTACTAGGACTGGGGAGACCAACTGAGTGAATCTCTCCAGTGGACAGCGAAATTTGCAGCCAGGGAGAGTGAGGGGGTGAGGATCTCTCTGAGTATTATTCCGATAGTACATTTCTATGGTGTATTGCCTGTTCCAAAATACAGAAGGGTCAAAAGTTAGGTATGCAGAACCACTCCAACTTTCCAGGATGTAGGGGTAGTACTTTGGGACAAACTTCTAGCCAGCTTACTTTTCTGGCTGTTAATATGTGCCATTAATACTCTGAAGAGATCTTTTAAACAGTAGACGGTCAACAGCAATTTGCATGTCATTTGTCTTCTTGGAAGAGAGTCAAGTAGTTAAATAGATAAAAAGGGTGGAGTAAAACCTCTCATTACTGTAATGAACTAATATATCGAGGGTTTTCAGGCTGCAGTGCTGTGATTCCGCTACTATCAATAGCTACTAAATTGAGTCAAATTATAATAATTCCAATAAATCTATAATCTTTTTGTGCATAGTGAGACTTGTATCCAGTTCAATTCTTCTGGGGTATTGCTTTTTAGAAAGATAGTATGTTATCAGCCCAGCTTGCAGATACTTGCCCGTTTTTTTCCTGGTAGAGTTCAATAAAATGACAGGCACTGTAAGGAGGCAGTTTCCCATTGAAGACATTGAGTGCCATCTGTAAGGCAGCAATGGTGGCTGCATGCTGTAAACAGAAGAAACCTTTCATTAAAGGCCTATTGAAAATGATTGCATGTACCTATTATCTAACAATACGTCCAGCACATTATCTGTTACCTCTCCACTTAACATTACTGGTGGGGTCTTATTAATACTTACCCTCTGCCCTCTGCAGCATTAAGCAGTTCTGTGGTGGCTGTACCAACTGAGATGCTATATGTGTAAAATATGCGTATCTCTAAATATCAAAGAAGTCTTAGTCTCTTGTACTTCTTATTGAGGTTAGTAGGAGCTGTAAAAACTTCTAAAAAGAACTGGTGGCTTTGCATGTTAAATAAAGAGTATTTTAGATTGGATTAGTTAGCTCTTTGGCTGATATATACCTGATAGGTCATGATCTAACTGCTGTTTATAAATAGGAGCTTTTCACCAAGAGCAACCCAACAATTTCATTCTCCAGTGACGTTTGCACATTCTAAACGAAACAGCTGAGTAGCTGCCTTCATAGGAACTTCCTAAAATAACTATCTTGAACTTCATTTCTCTTGTCTGAAAAAGATGCAGGAAGCAGGAGGTTTGTTTCTAAAGTACCTTTGTGATAGAATTTCAATAAAATAAGGCATGGTTCAACAAAACATGAGTCATGGTTTTTTCCAGTTCTCTGCCTGATCAAAACAATATTACAGTGAAACAAGCCATGACATCAGGTGAAAAATGGAATGCTGCAGGTTTCAAAGTAGGATCTGTTCATTACAGAGTGAAAATAATCCAATTATATTGAAGGTTAACCAAATAAAAAGTGCTTGTAGTTGTATTTCATGAAGGAAATAAAATTTTGTGGCTTTCACTGCATTTAATAACTGCAGAAAAAGAGCATAAAAGAAACAGAAAAGACTCACCGCAGAATACATAACCATTTTTTGCTGGTGTGAAGGCTTTCTAGCATCTGAGATATGCTTTAGAATATTTTTTAACAGAATACCTGAAACAAAATGGGAAAGCAGTGAAAATGAGAGGAATGCTCATGATAACATCTGTATCACTTGTTGCTGGTTTAGCACAATCTGTCTTTAAACGCACCGGATTTATTCAATTGACTTTACAGGTAATTTGTGAGAATGCCTTGGTTAATTCTGATATCTTTCTTTTATATGAACAGCAGGACTTTTTTACTCCTATATCAAATGTTTTGGGGACCCATAATAGCCTCAACAGCTTCAAACAGTGAATTCAAAGCTGCTATGTGCCAGCAGAACCGTGCAAGAAGAGTACGGTAATGAATCATTCTACTCTCTTTTGTGTGTAATTCCATGGGCTTCATGATTTTCAGAGAAAGAGCATATCCATTGGACTCTGGGCCTTCTTGAGTTATGTGGTTGTCTGTGTTTTGTTAATGTTAACTACTGAAAATAAGAATTGAATCAATGGCTGTGCTAGTATGTTAGCATAAGGATGGAATCTTGACAAATTAAAATCTTAAAATGAGAACTGCCCATGCTAGCAGAACTAGACACATGTTGTCTTCAGCTACTAATACATTTTTTAACGGCAATTGTTAGTAAAGCAAGAGCAGAGGTTTGAACTGTGTACTCAGTTTTGTAAGTTGGAGCTTCAGAAAAGCAAACAAATTAATCCATGCTTCCTGACTGTACAGTGTTCATATGAAACAAAACCAAGTAATAGTGGATGAGTGGAGGAGAATGAGTGATTAAAGAAGGTATAAACTATTCTAAATTTCAGGTACTATTTGCTAAGCAGAATAAAGTTTAGAAGCAGTTAAATAATCTCATTTTATTACTTTCAGTAACGGAATATGAAGTCAATTAGGCAACAGAAGTTACATCCTAGAGATTATACAAGTAATACTTTCTTAAGTAAGTTAAGCTTGGTGGCTTACATTAAATTCAGACTTCGTTCAGTTCAGCAAGAACCTGTATATTATTTTGGATTTCTTATACAGTGTGATCAATATGATATCTCCTTTATAATATTGCATTAAGGCGTTCATGATTCATATCCTCACCGTCTCTCTTCCCATTAATCAAAATCTTTCTGTGCTGATCACCAGTGTCCACATCATGGCATCTTTTGCAGTTTTACTACAGAACTAGTGTCACTGTTTATTATATATCCTTCTTTTCCATTCTATTGTAGGTTTTAAATGGGGTAAGAATTCAGCTTACCTCCCTGCAAACGTGATTTCTGTATTTGTTTGTGGAACCCAAATTCTGCATGCAACAACAATTCCAAGAGCTTTGCCAGCTTGGTCCTGACACCATGAGTAGCCCAAACAGGTATAGTGTAATTGTTAATATCCTATAGTGAAGAGAGAAAACATGGTGATTTTCTTATTGATTTCTGCTGCTAACTGTTGTTTGTTCTGGTACAAAATGCTTGTCAGAGTTAATTCTGAGTGTTTCAGTCATGTAACATTAATAATGACTGTATTTTGCATTTCGACAGCTGTAGAATTCCTATTTATGGCATCACACTGCTGAAAACAACTTTGAAGGGCGGTGTTCAACACCAAGAGGAAAGATAATAGTAAAGAACATGCAAAAAGCAACTGGCAATATTTATGCCAATTGCTAATGTAGTTGTCTAGTGCAAAAAAAAAAATCACTTGGTGACTCTTTCAGCCATCTACTAGGATATATCCCAAGATGCTTACTGAATCAAATCCTATATACATGCCAGGGTTTTAAGGCCTGGCAGTTGAGATCCAGAGATGAATTAGGAATACGTACAGCTGTAATTCAGGTGTACTGGAATATGAGGTATATGCATGGGGATACGTCAATGGTCACAACTGGAAGGTGGGAAGATACACCCAGCTCTCCTGGTTTCACTTATACCCTGGATTCCTGTTTATGCAAGATTGGTGTCTCTCCTTTATTGCAAGGTAACCATTGGACTGACCTCACCAAAGGGAGTGTTCTTGTGACAATGAGTTCTTAGAAAAATGCCAGCTACTTGAAGGATTTGTTTAAACAAGTGATACAATAGAAAATGTTTGGTTAAACCAGCTCAGGTCACAATGTCTCACTTTCTCCTTTAACAAATGTGATTTGTGTCTTGTGACTTGCTATTTAAGACAGTGTGGTAGGCACACAGGCACCTCAGTCTCCAAGTTACCTGAAAGTCAGATGACACTTAACCAAAAGTAACAAATACAGAGAGATGCATGCTCCTGTAGTTCCATGAATTGTGTTTAAAAGTCTATGTAAGAAAGCTCTTCTTGTATGCTTGAAAGGGTTAGAGTGACCTTTCTGGCAGATGTCTTAACTGATACCCCCAGTCTTCACTGAGTAGTATGAAAGACCAAAGCTCATCAAATTTGACACTTAGAAGGAAAAAAAACCCAGTTAATTGGTTTTGTCTTCCAGCATTTAGCTGGATCCCTGATGGCAGCTTTGGATTTTGCACATTTCTCTGGTGACGCAGGTTTCTCAGTATGACATAACAATTGAAATAAAACGTTGTGGTCCTGAGCTATCCTGCATTTAAAAAACATGGAAGGGTGATCTCACCGAAATTAGTGAGATGTCCCAACATGTTAAAACTTCATTTAACTTAAGGCCCTGGCTAACAGTCCATTCAAGACTGCTTTGACCAAAGCTGGACCTTTGCAGGAACTGCAGGGCAAAAGGTAAACTCATTATGATCACACCAAAGTATTTCACGCTGCTTGTGAAATCCACCTTAAAACTGCCTTAGTTTTCTAGGGGATATCCCAGTACTGGTGACCAACTAATCATTAATATTTAAATGTTTAAAGAATTATGCATGAAGGCATTTGTAATGAGAGCTGCCTGCGACTATAACTTCTTAACAAAAGACACTGCTATTTTCACTTGCTCCACCTGAGATAAATCTACACTTTGAAGTGACAGGAAATAGGGCTGCTTGTTACACTAAGGGCACTCAGGTTTTTTCAATCCCAGTCAGAGGTACCATGCTGTGGGACCCAGATACCCATAATAGTTGGGCTCCACAGCACCCTGTTTGTTATAAAATCCATGCTTCTGGGTAATGTGCTTGGTTCCTTTGCTTAGAAAGGGCTCTGAGCTTTCACAAACAATTGTTTGTGCCATTCCAATGTCTGCTTAATTCCTGACCACTCCTGTCTGTATGCAAAGAATGACTTCTCTTGCCCATGTAATATCTTTGTGGAAGCATGCTTGTTTTATTCCTGTGAACCTCTGTGATGGCCTTTGGAGGAGAAGCAAAACCATTTTATCTTAAGGTATGCTTTTGCCTAATTCTTCGTATGTAGTCACTGACAGGGTCTTGAATTTGATAGGCTATTGGTTTGTGTTCCTTATAGTGGTGGACAACCCAGAGCAGCCTCACACATTCAAAGTGTCTTTACAGGATTTTCAGTTGGAAGTTTGAGTTAGGTGAGGGTTTCTGAAGAAGCTGAAAGTAGTCTGTGGTTTAAGAAGTTTGGAAGCACAGACCTACCCTCTGTTGATGTCAATACAATAGAATTAAGAGCTAAAAAGCCCCAGTTTTGTGGAAGCACAAGTACATCTATTGGACCTTGGGAATTTTCTTTATATTATTTACCTCATGTTGTAAAGTGTCAGAGAGCTTCCAGATTCTTTCAGTGTTCAACTTCTTCAATGGGTATCCTGTATGAGTGGCTAAAAACTTCAGAAATGGCTGGAATACAGTAGAGCAAACTTGTAGTACACTGGTCCTCTTCACATCATTTCCACACACTGCCATACTAGTACACAGCAATTTTTAGAAACAAGATAGAGTTCACACTTAAGCAATGACCCATTCATTACCTATTGGCGAGAGAATTTGGCCTGTCCTTCTAGATAAGCTTGGTTGTCTGAGTGCAGATTTCAAGTATGGTGGGGGTTTATGCTTGGTGGAAATGTTTGGAAGAGGGTTGAATAGAAGGGACACAGATATCTGAGGAAGTCTGGCATAAATCCAGAAAGTGCTTAGAGAAAGTGTGATACAGAGAATTATGATGATGTTTGTATTCAGCAGAAGGGAGATATGATGTAAATTTCATAAAACTGGGAATTGTGATTCATTTGCATGCAAGACCCAGATGCAGAGCCACGGAGAGATGGCCGAGGTCAGTGGTTAAAGATCATACAAAATCGGGTGAGTTTGATAGTGTCATTTTGAATAAACTTGTGAAGAAGAAGTTTACAGCAGAATAGACAAGGGATTACGTACTCATGATGAAGATTTTGATGGTGGAGGAAGAAAAGAAAGGATTAGTTTACAGAGACAAGAACAAAACATGAGAACCTGAGTGAAGACTTTGCATGTGAAACATGAACAGGTACTTGAGGAGAGTACTGAGGCTGTTACAGACAATCTGGAGAGTTGAGCTGTGAGCTTTTTGTGGTGAAAGAGGAATCTGAACAGAATTACAGAGACAGAGATGTCAGAGGAGTTGCTTTACTTTGGAGTAAACAGAGCGAGGTGTTGGCACTGATTTGATCGGAGTTTTTGTTTTGTCTGCTCTCCTGGCAGGTACATGGACTGTTTTGTTGCAAGGTAGTCAATAATTTCTCCTTGCCATGACTTGCAATTTTAAACTGATGAGAAGAGCCTAGTCCAGATGGATCTAGAATGTTGTAATAGGTTTTTGGGTATGTTGTCTACGCTCACAGTGAAGATTAGAGATCTGGAAGGAGCACATACTGACTGCCATTATTTAAACCTACCTGTTAGGCAATGTTGACAGAAGTGGTACATTTGAATTAGATTTCCAGAACTGAAAGTACTTTACCCTGTACTGCTTGAGGTGCCTTTGGAAATCCCTTGTTGCAAAGGTTTCTCTCAGAAGCTTGTTGTATTTTGGACAGTGTGAGAAAGGGAAGTATAGCAACTGAAACAAAAATTGCAGAACACTAGTTAGACAAGGTGCTTCTTGTTCTGCTATTCAGTGTGCCTTTGCAGGGTTGTTGTTCTGATTGGCTGCACTAGTTGAGACAAGCTGCAAAATAATTTGGGAATGTCGTTTTCAAGGATATTCATCTTGAGGAGTGTAAGAGTCATACTGATGACTACTTCCAAAATGAGCTTTAAATGTTCAGAGGAGTAACAGCTGCAGTAGTTCAAAGTTAAAGGGTTCATTTACACAAGATGACATTTGTTCCTTGACACAAGCCCTTGTGAACTGCTTTGTGCTTGGCTTCCCCAGGGATGATTTCACCCATTGTGTTCCAGCCTCATTTAAACACATCGTCACCTTTTAGTAACAAATTACCCAGCAGGGGCTGGACTGCAATAGGAGTCTTTGTGCATAATCAGTTGTATTTAGTGGTGTTACCACAGCTTCATTTAGTTCAGCCAAATTGTGGAAAGTTGATAAGTTTCTATAACTTGGTTTTGTCTTTCTTTAATTCAGGACATATGAAGGTTAAAGGTTACATGCGACTGGGATTACTTCAGACTTTGTTAATTCATTTGTCTCAGCTAAACTCAGTTTATTCTTGTTTGAAGCTTTTAATGTTACAGTTTAAACAAAAGTTAAAACAAAATTTGACACTGAGATATTCTCACTGTTTTTCTATAATACGTTTTTTGCCCTTTTTCCAGTAATAAAGTTCTGTATAGTTCCACAGTTAAAAGAACTTCAGAAAGAACTTGAGAGCCCTGACGGGATAATTGGCTTGGAAAGCTTCCCAGCAGTTCCTCAATCTTGTTAGAAATAGAGTTTACCTATTACAGAAAGTAGGAAATTGTTTCTGAGTTATACCCAGAGGTTCATGAACAGGCATGACTACAAATCAATGCTAGATAGTTGTTTTGGATAGCAGGAAATATGTGGTCTGAAGCTTAGCCTGTGTATGTAGTTAAGATGAATAGAATTGAGCAAAGTGTGAAAAAACATGTATGTATTCATGACTTTATGATTTGTTTGAATAAACTTACTTGCTCCCCTAGATGTGACAGAGGTGCAGCACCTGTTTGCTGATTTTGCTAGCGGTGTTGATACTGGCCACGTGTATGCTGGAGTGTTTGCTGGGGTACCACCATTTGTACCAGTGTCAGAAGGAGCTTCTGACTCTACACCAGATGTGTGCATGAACAGGAAGACATGTGTCTCCATATCCTCTGCCTTCATGCTCTCATCACCCCAAAGTGAGAACCATTGCTTCATGGCCTATGTAAAATGATTTGCTTATCATCAGAGACTGAGTTAGCTAGACTTATAAGCCCACACAATTTGTCGTGCGTCACATGTGCAAACTTTCTCTCTCAAACTGGGACTTACTCTGTACACTCCTCATCTTTCCCAGTTTTTACCATGGGTTTTCCACAAATGGGAATCTCCAGCTCCACTCAGCTGCCCAGCTTTCCGCTCTAGGACAAGTGTATGCAGGTTATGGAGCTACTATCCACACAGTTCCTTATAGCTTCAAGGTGAGGAGTTGAGGAAGAGAGATGAATAAATACATTGCCCTTTGAACTTATGCTCTTAAAGCTCCGAGTCCTCCTTCCTTTTCCCTTTTACTTTTTCTACCAGCCCTCAAAGTGCAGGCACTGACCTTCAGAGTGCATGAAAAACAATCCTCTGACTCAATTCTCACAGCAATGAGAGCCTCAAAATAATGATTTTGCCTTCTCGTGGTTGACTGTGGATTAAGAAATGTTGAAGTACTAACGAGAACAGTGCTTCTGTTCTCCCACAAAGAAAGTCATGTTTGTGATAAATTTACTTCTGTCAGTGTTTACTCACACCATAGATTAATTCTTTTTGTCTGTACCTAGGACTTCTGCTTTTCTTCAGTCTGTGTTAACTCCAGGTCTCTGTAGGAACTCTCAGTATTTCTGCTCAGTTTATTTGGCCTTTCTGCACAATGCCTGTAACGTTATGTACTTTTCATTGCCTTTACCATGCCCTTTGTCCTGCCCCTTCAGCTCATATCCTAGGCATTTTACTAATGATTAAAGGCAAGCAAATACCCCTGGTTTGTACTCACCCTATCATGTGACAGTGGCACCGTGTGAACTGGAATTGGCTGCCAAAGGATTCCAGGGTTCCAAATCTGGTCCTGTGTTGGTGGGTACAGCCCGGCAAGACTTGCCTGAGCACTCATAAGTGTGTAATCGCAATCAGTGCTTTGAACATAAATCTGAAGCAAGGAAAAAATAATAGAAGTTGTTGAAGGTCATTTCTCCTGTTTTGGTTTGGGTTTTTTCTTTGGTTTGGGTTTTCTCTTGGTAGGAAAGGAGGGGACAGGTACTACGCTGAGGAAGCTGTCATTAAAGTGGAGTGGAGTGAGAGGAACGATGAGAAAGGAGGGAGAGGGTGAAGCTGGAACAAGGCCTTGGAATATAATCTTGTTAGACTAGGGACCTGCAACATGGTAGCATTTCCCTT
>JBCJKH010068521.1:0-13980 GCA_039877255.1 Loriculus beryllinus | reverse complement strand
ACCCTTCGAGCCCCAAGTTGTGCACCAAAAAGGACTGTCATGGCTTAAAGGACAAAGTGGAACTCTTAACTCTGCTCTCTAACTCAAGGATCCCCTTGAAGATATATGGTCAGGTGAATTATACATTGCTATCATTTTTTTTTTTGAAAGATGTTATCTTGTATCATTCCTAAATTGATAAACAAAATTATATACCATTTCAGGAAGATAAATATGATCAAAAGGGGAAAAAAAATCAAACAAAAAAAAAGTCTCAAAAATAATCTATGCTTCAGGTAAGAGTACATCCTCTCACAATGATTTCCATAGATGCATGAACCTTAAATCTGTTTTCATTTACTTATGAGAGAAATGTTATTAGTGCTTTAGTACTGAAAAATGGACTGGGAAACATGTAGATAGTTTCATCTATATTGGTGATTTCAGTACAGTACTAGAAAGCAGTCCCTTTCTCATGCATACTGTGAAATTATCGAGAGAAATAATTTAACTGCCAAACACATGGACAATCAGAATCTATTTCCAGAAAGGTATACCTACTCTGTGCTTAGCTGTTAAGTGTCACTGTTATGCAGTATTGCATATAACAATCTAGCATTATTGATTTACCATCAATCCCTTTCTTTTCAGATCAGCTGTAGCAGAGAAACTGCTGACAGGCTGTGGATTTGCCAGTGTTTGTTGATGACCCAGTTCTTTAATTCACTTTACTGCAAGGCCTAAAATTGTTTAATGTATATTGGCATTGACTCACAAGCTTGTAGTTTGCCATCAGTCTGTGGTCTCTTAAAGTTTTCTTTCACGTGAAAGACTGCTAATGTTAATAAGTGACTGCAGTAAGTCACCGGTTTTGTGAACTTTCCCTCATTTGTACCTTCCTCTCTCTGTAGCTAGCTGAAAACTTCTGTACAGAACAGAAGCTGATGGATAGGAAGACAGGAGAACTGAGAGAAGAAGGGAGCCATGGCACACAAAGCTGTAGTAGAGCACAAAGGGAGGGATGGAGGGAAGAAAAGCAGAGGTTATTGCAGCTGAAGAGCATACGGAAGGAGACTTGCTACCAGGCTACTAACACACTTAGGTCAAATAGTAATCAGAAAAACAAATAAAAAGTATTAACCTAGCTCAAATTAATTTTTTTATAATCAGAAATATCTGAAACAGTTCATAATCAGGATAAAACCACTGATACTCTCTTGTAAAAGTGATTAACCTGGACTTATTTTTGATTTACACTAATTTTAAAGGCATTATCTGACACATTGCTTTCATGAAGAAAAAATTCATATAGAATTACTACACCATATTTCAGTATACAACCAATGTAATTCATGATCCACATTTGTATTTTCCCCCTCAGAGGAAACCTTTATTACCTACCCTACAAATTACATTTCCTCTCCTAAATGATCTAAAAAAGATCACAAAGGTAGCAAATTAATTATACTTCTCAAATGGATGACAGGTAATGAGTGTCATTAAGCCACATTACCCACATATTTCTAAAACGTGAAGTATTTACAGGTATTATGTTTAAATAGGAGCAAGCTGTCTCATGTACTTGAAACACAGAATCTGTTTCACTTGTTTGACACTTGCTAATTTCTTAAGTGAATTGGGAGAACAGCATTCTGCATAACTGCAATTTTATAGGCAACTTAAGAGTTTATATTTGAATAAAGAAGTTTGCTAATGTATCTTCAGTCTCAGCATTAGACTAGTGTCACAGTTTAAGCCCAGCTGGCAATTCAGAACCACACAGCTGCTCACTCACTCTCCCCCTTCTTCCCTTGCTCCCAGAGGGATGGGGAGGGAAATCAAAAGAATACAAATCCCACAGGTTGAGATAAGAACAGTCCAGTAACTGTTCTTATATACAAAACTACTACCACCACCAATAATAATAATGATAAAGGAAATAACAAAGGGGGACAACATAAAATCTAAAAAGGAAAGGGGAAAAACAACAATAAACACAACTGATGCCCAATACAATTGCTCACCACCCACCAGACAATACCCAGAGCAGCGATCTGACTCTTCTGGATAACTCCCCCCAGTTTATATACTGGGCATGATGTGCTATGTTATGGAATACATCTTTGGCTAGTTTGGGTCAGGTGTCTTCTCTGCTTCCTCCCTGACAGAGTAAGTACCTGATCAGGGTAAGCATTACTTAGCAACAACTAAAACATCTCTGTGTTATCAGCGTTGTTGAAGGTGAAAACCTAGCCTTAGTTAAGACACTGGCAAAATTCCCATTGATTACAGTGCGCACAGAATTTACTTGCTATGCAAAACTTAAATCTATGAGTAAGCCTTTGTTGGATAAGCATTGTAAACTCACAATACAAGCACCATAATCTTTGTCTTCACACAGGATAAAATCCAAACTTCATTAAAACCACTTGCAGAATACTTACTGATGGTCTCTGAAGAGAGGGGCCTACGTCTTGTCAGAGATTTCTCAGTTTATGTCCAAAACCTTTGTTCATCAATGTCAGAAAGCAGACTGAAGTTTACAGCATTCCCCAGTAGCTCTGTGTATCCAAACAGCCGCACAAATAACAGTGCTGCTCCTCGAGGAGCATGGTTTGGATTGGAAGAGACCTTAAAACTCATCCAGTTCCAACCTTCTGCCACAGGCAGGGACACCTTCCACTTGAATAGGTTGTTCTAAGCCTCATCCAACCTGTCCTCGAACATTGCCAGCAATGGGCAGCCACAACTCTGAGCAATCTGTGCCAGTGCCTCACCATCTTAACTTCCTCCTAAGGTCTCATCTCAATCTTTCTTCTGTCAGGTTGAAGCCATTCCCCCTTGTCCTGTTCCTAGAGGTGCTTTTCAAAAGCCCCTCTCCAGGTTTCTTGTAGTCCCTTTAAGCACTGGAAGCTGCTCTAAGGTGTCCCCTTAAGGAGCCTTCTCTTCAGACTGAACAAGCCCAGCTCTCTCAACCTGTTTCCAGAGCAGAGCTGCTCCAGCCCTCACAGCATTTTCGTGGCCTCCTTTGGCCTTGCTCCAACAGTTACACATAGCTCTTATCACAGAATCGTTGAATTGTAGAATAGTTTGGGTTGGAAGGGACCATCAAAGCTCATCTAGTCATCCGCCATGTAACAAACAGGGACATCTTCAACTAGATCAGGTTGCCCAGAACTGTATCCAGCCTGACCTTGAATGTCTCCAGGGATGGCACATCCATCATTTCTCTGGGCAGCCTCAGCCAGTATTTTGCCATCTTTATTGTGTTGTTGCTCCAGAGCTGGACACAGGATTGCAGGGGGTTATCCCCAGAGCTCAGCAGATGGGGAGACTGCATTCCCTTGGCCTGCTGCTCATGCTCTGGGAATGCAGCCCAGCACACACAGAGGTTCTGGTCTCAAGCACACACTGCTAGGGCATGTCACCCAACACCCCCAGGTCCTCCTCCTCACGTCTGCTCCATCCAGTCTTCTCCAGCCTGTGTTTGTGCTTGGGATTGTCCCAGACCAGGTACAGGATCTTTCACTTGGCCTTGTTGAACTCCACAAGGTTCACACTGTCCCACCTCTGCAGCCTTTCCAGGACCCTCTGGATCCCATTTTTCTCTCCAGAGTGTTGACTGCACCACACAGCTTAGTGTCATTGGCAAAATTGCTGAATGTGTTCTTGATTCCATGGTCATGCCTCCCCTGCATAGCATGGCTGGTGGTCCCACTGCCTGAGACCCACTGCTTGTGCCCAGTGCAAGGTGCAAGTGGGGCCACATCCTCAGGGGGAAAAATTACTATGGCTCGAAATCCCTCTTCTTGAGTCTTGCTCCCTTGTTGCTGCTAATTACCTCAGGGCAAAAACCTGGTAGCCTGTGAACATCTGAGAGCTGGCTGCTACTGCTTCTATGGTGTGGCTTGACTTGATCCCTGTCAGGGCTTCTCTGTATACTATTGCAGCTTGTATAATCATGCTACCAGCAGCAAAGTGTAGCCACTTATTTTTTAACATAATTTAATTAAATTAAAAGACAGCAACTTTTTATCTGTATTTCTAGCAGTCATTCCCAGATCTTTTTGAAGAACAGTCTCTGTTGCGTTATTAACATTTTTTGCGGTCACTTTGCAATCAAAAGCAGATGGTCTGCTGAACAGTGTCTTACCCAAAATCATGTATTCACAACTCCTGCTGATAATCAAGGAGAGAAGAAATTGGCTAATTATTTTATCTGAAGTTATTTTCTTCCAATTTTAATCCCCTCAACTGGCTGCCACTCAAATTTATCTCAATGAATAGGACAAAAGAGAAATAGAAGAAACTCTTTCTGCCTCTTTAGGAAGCTGAAAGAAGAATCTTTGAAGATTTGCACAGGGCTAGAGAAGAAAATTGGGAAAAAAATTAAACTAATATGGTTTTTCAAGAAAAATCCTAGTGAAGATGCACGGTCTTTGGAAAAAGATTTCATAGCTTAGAGAGTTGAAAGGAGTTTTGTTGTCAGTTCTGAGAGACCAATTCACAAAAGCATTCAATTAAAATTAATGGAGGTGAATAGCACAAGGGTTTGTGTACCTGCATTGCTTTTAAACCAAAGGTGACATTACATTTGACAGGTAAGAAAAGCAATGCATATATTGGTCAGTCCTCACACAATTTGCAGGGACAGTTTGGTGGCAACCTCTTTAAGAGATGATTATGAAAAATTATACCAAATTTTCTTCTATTACCATCACATATCAAGTATGTCATAAACTGACAGCTATTGTTCTGAGAAATAAAATCACATTTTTCACCAGTATTTCACTTAATGCAGTTTGTGAGTGTCACACATATGAAACAAACACAGACTGGTCAGAAAACAGATTGAGAGCAGCCCTGGGAAGGAGTTGGGAGTGTTGGTTGACAATGAGTTCCTCATGTCCCAGCTATGTGTACTTGAGCCCGGAAACCCCGGTATGTGCTGAGCAGCAGGTTGAGGGACGGGATTCTCCCCCTCTGATGAGCTCTGCGGAGACCATCCCTGCAGTCCTGCATCCAGCCCTGGGGCAACCAGCACAAAAGGGACATGGAGCTATTGGAGCAAGGCCAGAGGAGGCCACGAAAATGCTGTGAGGGCTGGAGCAGCTCTGCTCTGGAGACAGGTTGAGAGAGCTGGGCTTGTTCAGTCTGGAGAAGAGAAGGCTCCTTAAGGGGACACCTTAGAGCAGCTTCCAGTGCCTAAAGGGACTACAAGAAACCTGGAGAGGGGTTTTAAGGCAAGGACCTGTAGGGACAGGACAAGGGGGAATGGCTTTAACCTGCCAGAGGGGAGATTGAGATGAGATCATAGGAGGAAGTTCATGCCTGTGAAGGTGGTGAGGCACTGGCACAGGGTGCCAGAGAAGCTGTGGCTGCCCCATCCCTGACAGTGTTCAAGGCCAGGCTAGATGGGGCTTGGAACAACCTGGCCTAGTGGATAGTGTCACTGCCCGTGGCAGAGTCTGGAACTGGATTACCTTAGGTCATTTTGAACTTGAAACATTCTGTGATTCGGTGATTCTATGTGGATATGTAGGTTGGAGTGTTCATTTTAGATCTCATATAACTGAAAAAGGATAGATTTCCTAACTAAAAGAACTTCTTCACATGTGCATTACCAAGTGTCTTTTAATGTATGATATTACTTAGTGATCCATTCAGAATGTAATGCAGTACAGAATTTTAGTGACCAAACTACTTCTATTTGTTTGCATTCATGAGCTGAATGACCTCATTTCGTTTTGTACTAATCTGCTCTTAAAATATTTATTTTGGATCAGGGACGTAATCGTGAAAGTGGCATACAGTGTGTTTTCTACCTCTTTGATGTTATCCTTTATTGACCAACGTCAAAGTTTTGCAAAGCTAGTATATACCAGTAGATCCAGGGTTAAATTCTGCATGCAAATCTCCTAGTTCAGAAATCTGAGGTTTGAGCCAGAAATTTACTTTGATTTTTGGCTGTTGTATAGTGTTTACAGAGTCTGCTTTTAAAATGACCATGCAAGACAGTGCCATTCGGAAACAAAGAAACACTTAGCTTCGAGATGATATTTTAGAGCCACTTAAAGCCTGTCTATGTTAGTTATGCAGGTGAAACAAGAAATTTATCTTCTGTGCATATTGAAAAATAAATCTCATATTTGATCTTACATGAATATCTGTTAATTTAATATGTGCATAGCAAAACACCTTAAGACACACCTTAGGCTTTGTATCATATATATCTTTCAATCACATAAATGACTAATAAAAATCTATATATTTCAATTCTTCTTTATGAAAATTCCAATTTTCATGAGCACAGATAATTTGAAAATATAAAATTAATATGCATAAACATTTCCAGGTCAAAACTTACACATAAACTTTTGAAAACCCAATTTTCGTTAATTTCTTTCAAACAACAGGTTATATTTTCTAATATTTGAGGATAAGCATCACTTTTAAATTACCACATGATGTAACAAAATTCAAGAATCTCACTTAGAAGATATCTTCTTTAGGCTATGAACAGCAGCTAGAATTTGGTACCATTCTTTTATTATTTTTAATTTTATTTTTTATGAAGTCTCTCATAATAAAGATGATCAAAGTCAGCCTTTGAGACCTGTATTTTCATAACCACAGGCCAAGAATACACTATATATTTGCACAGGGAGTGGATAAATTTGTTTTTGGAAACATGATATACAGAGAAGAGACAGAAGGGAGGTGATCATCTTCATTGCTGTGTATGTGCAAATATATATATATATAGTATATTCTTTTGAAGGCTCTGCCACATGTGCCTGCAACTACCGGAAAAGTAACTACGGATTTCCAGGAGAAATTTCCCTATTACCTTTTTCTTATTTGTGGGCATCATTCATTTTTTTCTGAGATCTTTTTCCTGACATTGAATTTGCCCTTAAAACTGCATGAATCAGTTTTTTTCTACTCTTTAAATATATTTAAAGCAGAGAGCAGAGCACAACACAGTTATCTCTGAAGCCAGCTAGAGGTTTGAGACAGTCTCAGCTCACTAAGTGCTGAATGAAAGAGAGCTCTCTCCCATCACCACTGTTTTTTTCATCTTTTTGTTTATTTGAAACAAATATATCATATTAGGGTTCTGGCTGGAGAAACCTAATGTACCTTAAAATCACTTTTATTATGATGAAGTAGTAAATTGAAGTCAGAATGCTTTTGCAGGCTAGGGAATTTTATAAAGGTTAGTACAACATGAGGGATGAAATTTAAAATAAAGGCATAAATATCAGGGGATTATAGAAATTGCTTCTGCTGAAACTTTTTTATAACAGTAAACCACCCTCCCCAAATGAAAATGAGTTTTATCTCTGTGCTCATATCAGCTACCAAGTGTTTGCTCAGTTTCTATGGCAATATTTCCTGTTAAGGATACATCTAACCAGCTGTTGGCTCCAAAGCACAAATTCCGAACTTGATTTTGAAGCATAAATTAATTTTCCACTGTTTATTATTTAAACAGATTGCCCTTCCTTCTAAGAATGGGGACATTGCTCTTCCTATAACTCTGCAGGGGGAGAAAAAGGAAGTTGTGTTGCATGCTAGTATTCCAGTAATTGAATAATCCTCCCTGAAGGCAATGCGCCTAAATTCTTAGTCTCTGAGAAACAGCAAACTATTAAGAGAAGCCATTACCAAACTCATCATTAAATCATCTTGATTCTGACATAAAGGGTTTAATCATAGAATTTGAGACTGGTTTATTTTGGAAAGGACCTTAAAGCTCATCCAGTTCCAACTGCTTGCCACTGGCAGGGACACCTTCCACTAGGCCAGGTTGCTCCAAGCATCGTCCAGTCTGGCCTTGAACGCTGCCAGGGATGGGGCAGCCACAGATTCTCTGTCCAAAATACTGAGTTAGAAATTCTGTATCAGTGCTGTTCTGTTGAGAGCTGTGTCTGCAGCTCGGTTGATGGGCCAATGAATTTTTGGTTTGATTTTGCCTCAGCTAGATGAACTGAACAAATTGCTAGGTCGTGTTAACTGACTGAAGACTTGGTATACATCATCACAACTAACAGTGTCTTTCCCTAGTGACTGAACAGAAAAATATGGAAGATTGAATCCTGCCCTGGTTGTGTGAAGTGCCAAGTAAGTCAGTGGAAAAATAGCCATTTGTTGCAATTTCGCCATAAGCACAGTATTTTAAGGCAGCTCCTATTTCTTCAGAGCTGTATTTTTTCTGCTTTGTACAATCTTTTAATGGCCATGGCTTAGCTGTCTTTTTTCACAGAGAAAATGAGTTTCTCTAATTTATATTTCTGAAGGTAACAAGTTGATGGGGACTGAAAGAAGTGTGAAGAGGGGAGACAAACCATGCTGCAGAGGAACATAGGTGATATTCTTAAAGTGTAAGGTGATATTCTCATAATGCGATATTCTTAAAGAAACGTTAACAAAATCACATGAACAAGATCTGGTGGCCAGATGTGATACACAATACTTAGTGTTATCTACTAATTTAGAGGTTTGCTTAAAATGAAGTAGAGTTTAAACTGGCAAGGTGTCAATCTCTAAAATAGCTGCGTATGCCTTGTCTGGCCATCAGAGAATGACATCCCTTGAATTTTCTGTATGAAATGCCCACGCTTTCTGCAGAGCATGCTAATGACTATGAGATGTCCTAATGCTGCTGTAGCAAAGTGTAATCGTCTGTAGTACAGGGAGAGCAGAAGAGCTATCCTTCTGCAGTCAATGCTTGCAGTCACAGGCAAAGAGCGGGTATGATTATCAGGGCAGGCTTTTTGCTTTCTACTCTAATTGGACAGACTAACCTTGCTGGAAGAGAGTGTGAACCAACAGCTTTACACCCAGTACTCAAACCAAACACTTCTTAGGAAAGAGTTTCCCTAGGATGAACATATCACCCTCAGGAAGGAAAGGTAAAGTCCTTACTCCCCTCTTAAAAGAGGAAGTAGCCAAGAATAGAACTGCTTATATTTACTTAAGGAAATGCTGTGAATGACATCTATGAATTCTGTCCAAAGAATTGATAGGTGTCTGAAAGAAATAGCCATATATTAGAGGCTATTATAAGAGGCATAAGAAGGATGTGGAGCTACTGGAGTGAATCCATGAAGATGCTCCAAGGGCTGGAGCACCTCTGCCATGGAGACAGGCTGAGAACTGGGTTAGATCAGTCTCAAGAAGAGAAGGCTCCTTAAGGAGACACCTTAGAGCAGCTCCCAGTGCCTAAAGGGTGTACAAGAAGCCTGAAGAGGGGTTTTGGACAAAGGCCTGTAGGGACAGGACAAGGGGGAATGGCTGTAACCTGACAGAAGGGAGATTGAGATGAGACTTTAGGCAGAATTTCTTCCCTGTGAGGGTGGTAAGGCGCTGGCACAGGTTGCCCAGAGAAGCTGTGGCTGCCTCATCCCTGGCAGTGTTCAGTGGGGCTTGGAGCAACCTGGTCTAGTGGAAGGTGTCCCTCCCTGTGGGTGATATTTAAGGTCCCTTCCAACCAAAACCATTCTATGATTCTATATGCTACATATTTATGTCACAGAAATACTGTTTTGTACAAGGGGCCTAATATTCACAGTAATCTTATATAAATACTGGTCTGATTTTATTTGATTTATTTCTGGTTTGCTTCAGCACAGTGGGATATCAGAATCTGTCATAAATTTTTTTTTATCTCAATATGTAAGCTACAAAACAGGTGGCTCTGACTGCAAGTCAAATTGTGAAACATGAATAGATCAACATAAAAACGTTTCTCTTTCTTCCTTTCTAACTGACATTGCTTTCAGCTTGCTGAACTTCTAATGCATCCTCTGGTGATCACTTCCTCAGTCTCCCGTTCCCTCTTTGCTCTCTCATCTGCTCAGCTCAAGTGATCATGCTCCATGAAGAGGTATGAGCTGTATTTTTAGATGTATAGGCATTATAACTGACTTTTCCCCTTCAGTTGCTGTGAGGAGTAACTAGATACTTTGTCACTTGTAAGTCTAGATGCTCACTATTTCTTTATTTCTACCCCATTTCATCATACTTCAGGGGATATATGAATCCCCCTCCTGATCCAACAGGCTAACTGTTAATTGGCTTTTATGAAAAATTTTCCAGGTGTTTGAAATTGTACAAAGTATAAAATAATTGAAAGAGGATGTTGATTTCTTTTTCTCGTTACTTTTTTTTCAGGAAAATCATTTTTCAGATATGCTTGGTTGCATCTTGAAGAGTTTTGCTTTCTCAGCAAATCTGATTAAATCATTGAATTGATGTTTTCAGTAAATGAACACAGAGGAGTTATTATCTATTAAAACATGTTAGTGTAGACAAAGTAAATCCTTAATTTTTTGATAAAGGCAATATGAAAATGATATCTAATTGCTGCCACGTTACCAAAATCAATTTTATAGTGCTTAGAGCTAACAGTCAAGTCACAAGCTTATTGCAGTGCAACTGCTTTTAGGAAGAGAACGTTTCCATGCCAAAAAATATAAATTCCTTGGAAGTACATGCCATGTATCCCACATTCCATATTATGCCACAGATACTCAAGACTATTTTTTCTGTAAAAAATCAAAAACGCTAATTCAAGCTCTGAATAGAATGACAAAAAGCAGGGTTCCAACACTGCATTACAAAGTGACTAGGCTATTCCATTCCTACCTTTGTTTAAAAATCATTAAGGTATTTTCCTTATCCCTTGATACTCTGTAAGACAGCTATGTTTCTATTCCTGCAATACAATAATGCATAAACATTATGTTTTGGGTTTTTTTTTTTTTTTGGTTTTTGTTGTTTTGTTGTGTTTTGTTTTTTTTTTTTTAAATCTGTTTTTTTTAATCTTAAACAGTTACCCAACATTGGCTAAAAAAATCAGATATGGTATACTGGAAAAATAAATCACAGGAATTTATGGATAATATTTTCTTCTTAATGATTTGTTTGAATTTTCCTGATTAACCATGTGAAAAATCCAAATTCAGATGATGCTGTAAGCTCTCCTGAAAATAGTAGTATCTTTCATATTTATAGGAAATAGGATCTTCCTCTCTTTCACAACACAGACTTCCAGAAACAATGTAGTCAAGCAACATGAAAGACACAACTTAAAAACTCTGATTTATCCTGGTGAGTCTCTGATTATTTGTTTTCCACAAGAATGTTACATTAAAAGAACTGAGTTGAGAATCTTGATGGTTTCCATTTAATCCACAACAGTTTTTAGTCTAAACAATAGAATGAAGCTGTTTGAATGAAATTGCTTGTATCTAAAATAGTATATCTTTACAATAGAAGTGTCATTTCTGTTTGTTTAATGTGCTCAGTTTCTTGCCACACCACGCTTTGTGTATCTGCAGCATCAAGAAGTTTCCTACTTGCTTTCTCAGTTTTTCTGAGGCAGAATTTAACTCCGTTTGGAAACATGAAATGCTCTTAAAAGTTTCAAAGTTATTAATAGAAAAATATGGAGAAGCATGGTTGACTGATGTGAGCTTTGGGCTACATATGTAAGTGTTTCAGATTGAGAAATTCCATTCACTTAATATACCCATAAAATGGATAGCTACTTTTTTTTACCTGTGGTGCCCTATTAGCTTTCTAATCCATTATTGCTATTAGTAGTATCAGCTGTAATGTCACTTCCTACTGAATAAAAAAATCACTTGAAAAGCAACTGGGAAAGCAGAAGAAGGGAAAGAGGAAGAGGACATTTAATAGTAAAAGTGGGGTCTATTGTACTGGAAACAAAGGAACTGTTGAGTTTACTGAAACAATGTCATCTTGGGAAGAGCCAAGTCATGTCTTTCCTATTTCCCAAATTATTTTGTATGAGCTCAAATATTTTAGTAAACTTTTATAAGGAACTTCTCAGGGCACTGTCTGTCATTATCAAAATGAAATACTTAGATGCAGTTGTGTTTGTTTCTCTTCAATTTGTACCATTAAGCTGATTAACTTTGAAATAATTTTCTTGACTTGAAAAATCTTTGTCAAAATATTTACTTCAAAAAAAACCCAACCAACCAAAAAACCCCAACCAAAACCTAATAATCTTAAGTAAGGAGAGGCAGGAAGGTTGTAAGTTTTTCTGAGGAAATAAATATAGGGAGTATGCTCTGGTCCTTTCAGAGCTGCATAGTAGGATCAACTCAATATGGTTCAAGATATCCTGAAAGGCAATGGTGAAAAAAAAAGACATGGCCTGCCATCATTGACTGCTAAAATAAAGCTTTTTGTGTTTTTACCCATTGTTAGTGACCAAAACAGTGGTCTTTAGAGTCTCCTGCCTTGCTGACCCACATAAGCGCTCATAAGTGAAATCAGATGATGGGAAGTCCATCCCTCCATAGAAGTGAAAGAAAATTTCAGAGAAAACCAGGATTAGATCGCTAAGCTGAAGTGAAGGTTCTTTTGACAATAAAATAAAACACTCCCTTTGCTGAAGATTTTGTTCATATAGTGACCCATTCTAAACCAGCTTTTCCTGCTGCTTCCCCTAAAGACAGCTTTTTAAGTGCATTTACCCAGCGCTATCCATTCATAGTATGATACATGAATATATTTAGTATTTTTTCTGCATTCTCTGGCTAGGAAAAAATAAAAACTTCATGAACCCTGAAAAAAAGGAGTATCTAACAACACTAATCAGCCATCAAGCCAACTTTTCTAAACACTGTTCGTTACACTTTCCAAATTTGATAGGAGTCAATGAAGAGTCATAAAAATATTCTCCATTCCTGGTAGTGCTCAAGGCCAGATTGGATGGAGCTTAGAGAAACCTGGTCCAGTGGGAGGTGTCACTGCCCATGGCAGGGTCTTGGAACTGGATGAGATTCCAACCCAAACCATTCTATGATTCTAAAATAATTCTATGAAATACCAAGTTCCTGGATGCCTTTCAGAATACTTCATTTTAAATTAGCTATTACTACATGAGAGGAGTTGTTAAGGGTGTGTGTTAAGACAGGCATTATAATCATGCATATATACTTTTCAGTTATTGCACATCAGTTGAACTGTGTGGCAGAAACAGGCACCTGTACAAAACATGCTTTTATACTATTTCACAATCCTCAAAAAATCAAAAACATTTCGTCCTATCGTGTTTTTACTACTACTACTATTACTTATATTTTTTAATGTTCAAAAATAGTATCAAAAATTGTTCACACGTTTGAAAGAAATGCAGTCAAGTGCAGGTATACAGATTAATCACTCAATATTTTCATATGTAGACCATGAAATGCTTTAGAATATATAATGGAAGAATACAACACTTACTTTAGGATGGAATGAATGAGTTTATCGGCCTTTGTTTCTTTGTTTTCCCAGTGAATTTTTAGGACTTATATGTTGTTGAAAAACTTGTGTCTTCCTAATTTGCTGAATTTTATACAGCCTTTGAAAGGAGAATTCCTATGATAATTAGTGTTCAAAAATTTTTCCAAAGTCATCTGGAGTTATCGACTTTAAAAATGCACCTGATAAACTAGCCTTTAATGTCATGATTCCCTCCCCACCCCCTACCATTGGTGGAATAAGACATTGAATATGTAGTTTTAGAAAACATGTTTATTTCCATCTCATTTTAACTTTATTTGATGAGAATAACTCTGGAAAAATCTCTTATGCTGTTCTTCTCATCAGCAGAGAAACTAAATGTGGGAGCACAAGAAGCTGCGCCAGCAGACCTGAACGACAGCCCGAACACCCTGACCCTCATCAGCTGCAAACCATGGAAGTCAAAAGGAGTTGAAGTTAGAACACTGAGATAATCTCTGAGAACTGTAGACACTGAAACAAAGAAGTTACTGAAGACAAAGATGTAATGTTGTACCCGGGACTTTCCTAGGAGCTAATGAAAGTATCCAGTGTAGACTGAGGGGATATTCTTAAGCTGTGCCTTGAGACAGCACAAAGCTTGCAGTACAGGGACTTAAGAAAAGAATGATGAGCTTTCAAGCTGCCTCTGATCTTTTGAAGCTCTGAATACCACAGCCTCCCTCAGAG
>JBCJKH010068517.1:0-15015 GCA_039877255.1 Loriculus beryllinus | reverse complement strand
AAGCTGTGAATGCTCCATCCCTGGCAGTGTTCAAGGCCAGGTCGGACAGAGCCTTGGGTGACATGGTTTAGTGTGAGCCATGCCTACCCATGGCAGGGGAGTTGGAACTGGATGATCTCAAGGTCCTCTCCAACCCTAACGATTCTATGATTCTATGATATGATTCTGTGAATTAAAACCAAAATAGGAGTATTCTGTTGATCAGTTCTAGTGTCTGTTAAGAGCCAGAAAAGAGAGAAATGCCATGAAGGGTCCTTAAGGCACGCACGTCCTTTCTCCTCTCCTCTAAATATACATATTTGTAACTGGAAAAGAGGAGTCTGAACTATCCCTGAAGGACAGAAATGAAAAGATACAGTTTAAAAAGTTTGCAATAGGTGGAGGAGAGAAGCCTGCATGTTTAGCCTCAGTTTTCTCAGGGAAAATGTATTGCAAATCTTCCCTTGATTTCCATATCACGGAACAGAATCAGGCCCAACAATTGCAGAATTTATTGCAAAAAAACCCAAAAAAAACAGGAAAATCCCAAACCCTGCCTTTCCTAGTCCACCTGCCTTCCAAAGCAAGGTTGTACATTATTTTTAGTGCTTTCTGAAGTCTAATTTTAGGTGTCCCAAATAATGTGGCTTGTATTATTTCCCTTGGGAAGCTCTTTCACAGTCAAATAACTCTCATAGTTCAGTTTTCCTGACACTCAGCCTAATTTCTCCTTTTCTTAGTTTGATCCCATTTGCACTCCACTGCAGATGACTCTACCTTATATCAAGCAAAAGTTTCTTCTACCCCTCAGCGTCAGCTTTGTGAAATTGAAGAATTATAATTCAGAAGTACATTTACAAGGACTAGTTATACTTTTTGAGCTGTTCTGCTTCTCACAAGTCATTCCATCAGTCAGTGAACTGATCTCAAAACAATCAGCCTCTTTGTACTCTTGGTAAGGGTAATTCTAAAACTGGCAATTTAGGTGTCACAGATTGTTCCTTGCTTCTTCTCATAGTGCCTGCCTGAACAGCAGATGGGTTTAAGAACCACAGTGCAGTCCTTGATGTAGATCTCCAGCTCCAAATTTCTGAAGGCTTAAATAAAGTCTTCACCCAGACTCTGATTTTGAGCACAGACAAGGAGAATAGGTGCAGATCTTTCTTCTTCATGCTCTGGTCTCTCAGTCCTGTGCTGAATTCACCTGTGGGAAGCTCAATACCTCTGCCTAGGCTTTTATGCAGATTTGGTCTTACCTTGCTCAGCCGCCAGATGTACACGAGCTCTGATCCAAGCACTCCTCAAAGGTTTCCTCCTGGAGTGCCACTGTCACAGTGCTGGGCTTACAACTAAGCCAAAGTCCTGCTGGCAGCACAGAGCCACACTATGAAATAATGAAGGGCTTGCACAGCAGCTGACACATCTCCACAATGATGCTCAGCAGAACTACCACAGGTCTGTCTGCAAAGACTATGCTGAAATGCCTTCACCCATCATGGAAAGAGAAGGCATGAAATCTTCAATGTCTAGAAGGGAAAAAGATAAGAGAGTGAAAAAAATATCACAATTATTTAAATGCACATAATACGCATTTATACACAAAACCATTTCTTAACTAGTAGCATATTTGTTGAAATGGCTACAGTCCTTAGGTCTTTAAGTGGTATAGCCATTAATACGAAGTGACATGGTTGGAATTGAAAATGCAATCCTTTTAATTAATTAAGTGAAAGGACTGCAAAATAATGGATTCATTATTACTGGATTTGCAATCACTGCAACTGCACATACTGAGGCAGCTAATTCAGCTTTGGGGAAATTAACAGGTCTTTTTTTGCTTCAAAGAGAAGGCTGGGGTAGAGGTTTTAAAGGTGTATAGGAAAGCTTATTTAAAATATTGGTCTTATTTTCCTAATTAAAAACCGAAGGAAAAAAGTAGACCACAAAATCTGGTTTTAACTTTTAATCAGCTTTTACATAATCAAGTGTGATTTCCCCATTAATTTTCCTGTTCAGAGTTATAGGTTTTAAGTCCTTCTATTTTAATAGAAAACTAAAAGAATTCCAAAATTACACAGGAGAAACAGCATCTGCTCAACTTCCATGATCCCAAAAGTAGACAGTGAGCCTAATTGTGTCCCCTTTCGCCCCTGTGGAACATCACCAAAAGAACAGCTGAAATCACTGGAACAAGCGTATCACAGATCTTTTAGAGACAGTAGAACACATGCAGAGGCAGAGAAGAGAAAAAAAATAGAGAAGAGTAGATGTGTGTTACACAGATAAAGTTTTCTGCTGTCTCTGTCACACAACTGAAAATGACTTGGGAAAAGCTTCTGTTTGGAATGAACCAGTTTATATTTTAATTATAACAGAATCAAAACACATACATTTAAGCATCAGATGTTATCTTTCTTTCTACTACTTTCAGTATGAATGACTTCTTGTGTTTAGAGAACAGAAAAAGGAAAACTCAAGGTAGAGCTTCTGAGTACCCTTACAGTCTTTTCCTTTGCAAAAATCACCCCATCCACAAACCCCTGGACAACCTCTGCTGTATACGAGAGACTTAAAAGACAGTGCAGAAGTGTTAAACTGTTACAACCTACTTTTACAGAAGAAAGACAAACATATACATTCCCATCTTACTATATGTATTTTAAGACATTCACATGTATAACCCTACAGCTGACTCAGAAAACTCTAGTCTTCCATCGTTTCCCAGCAGATGGTACCTGGATTGTATGCAACTTAGAGAGAAATTTCTGCTCTCAGTCACCATCTACATCACTGCAATTAAAGGCAGAATTTGTTTTTTTTCAATTCAGCTGAAATGTACAAACCTTGAGGGCTCTTCCTCCATTTAAGATGTGATGAAATTCTTAAGCAGCATTTGTCTAAGGAGGGTCTGTGGGATTGCCTCACAGCACGTAACAGTATCCTGTATTTAAGCCAAGGAACATAAATTCTCCTCAGTTTGGACTACTTCCACCAGGCTCAATCCAGCTAAGGGCTGCATTTCTTTTCTGCCTGAAAAAAACAGCATGACTCTTACTCTGTCAGGAGCCTGATAACACTGCAACAAATTGTCTAGGGCTGACCTAGCACAGAGTACAGGAATTTGGAGACGCCTTGCTTCGATGTGCACTGTGGGCAGATCTCTGCTGGGTTCCCTGCAGTGCTGAGGCTAGAAATTCAAGTGCTACATCTTGACAAAACTCCCTTCAGAGGCAAAGCCGCACAGATGACTTCATGTCCCTGTACATGACTATTTCAGGGTGTAACTTCCTCTGCTTCATGGGGATCTGCCATAGAAGACTAATTGCTGCAAGGGCGCAGAATAATAGAATTCGTCATCCTCTTTTAAGTAAGGAGCAAGAGAAAAGAACGACACATAAGAAGAAATATATTATGCCTAATGTAGTGTTAACCTGAAGTTAAGGAGTCTAAGGCAAATGAGGTAAATGAGAAGCAATTAGGACTTGCACAACGACATAACTTTGAAAAGGAAACAATTTATACAAAGGGTTTCCTTTAAATATACCGTTATCATCCATACGTATCATTCACTGCCAGATATATTAACAATGGTGAATTCGATATACAGTCATTAGCAAAGTTAACCATTGGCCTAGGCTAAATAAAGAAAGTGCAGCTCAGTGGAAGTTCAAGGTCACTGCCACATTCTGAAGATGGCTGTTTACTTTCAGACTCCCCCAGGGTTTCAGTGTGAACAGCACTTGAGCTCTCTTAGTAAGGCAATCTGATGTTACAAGTTAACACAAGTTTTTCAGGCTCTGCAGAGAAGTAAATGGCATGTTTTCACATAATTATTAATAACATATTTCTTTATAGGTATTCACATATTTCTTTATATCATTCATATAATACAGAGATATTTGAAAAGTGTACCAGTACACAGAATGGTTTCCACCAAAGAAATTCCTGAAGTTGTTTAATCTATTCCCTCAACAGAAGAAAGTTTTGCTTTCAATGAAGTACCCAGCATCAAAAGACAAAAGCCAAACAAGGCAGTATTCAGTATCCAGCTTTTTATATTTGCTATACACAGCTCAACAAATGTCTGCTTTCAAACACCAGTCAAGTGAAAAGAATTTGCAAATGCAAATTTGCAATCAGCACCAGGAGACTACAAGACTTTCAAAATCCATGTCTCAATTCTAACATTTTCACTTTCAAACACATGATGTTTCATCAGAGATCCTGTTTTCATAGCTTTCCATCTGGAAAATATAAATTTATAGAAATGTGTATGTGTGCCACAACAGGCTAATATCTACCAGCTTAAGAAACACAGTCTAATGCAATGCAAGGAAAATAAATTTGTCAGTTCAACATGAACTACTCTTCCATACAATGCAGTATCAGCACCATGCCCCAGCATGGGTTGTGGTCACTGAATGCTGTAAGAAGAATTGTCTTTCATAAAGGATGTAAAAGGTGATGATCTGGTGACCTGCAGGAGTAAGTTGCCAGGGAAATCCCCACCTCAAAGAAAGGACTGGAAGCTCTGATTCTGGTTTTCAGTGAAGTTGTGATTACTTAATTTCCCTTCCAAATCTATTTCAAAAGGTAAAAATCCTATTCCTAATGTCCTGACAAATTCAACTATAACTTCTGAACGTGCATTCTTATGTTCATACTATTACCTGTCAGTCCTGTTGAAACTACTGCTCCTTTTCAATGACACAGTTGATAATTTCATCTTAGATGCTCATTGCCCAGGGTAAGCCTTCTATACTTGCAAGTAAAAGGTCTCTAAAACCCTGTGTTATTAAGGAAGCCTCACTATGCTACCACATATTGCATTTTTAATATTTTAACCAATTCATTGTCCTACAAAAAATAAAATACAAAGTGCCTTATTGCCCCTTAAATGTCATAGGTCATACATTTATAAAATGTCCTATGTGCATGAAAGTGTAAATATGCTGTCTTGTACAGAAAATTGACAGCTGCTTTTAAAGGCAATGGACAAAATTTGGAAGCTCCAAACTTAAATCCATTTACTCAGGACAATGCTTTCACTTTATAGAATGAACAACAAATCACAAAGTCATTTGCAACTGCATAAAAAAACATCCCTGACAAAAGACGTTTTGATTTGTAGGCCTAGTTCCGAATTGGTGGTAAAACTATGTTCTCAGACAAAACAATATGAGTTTTATGAAACCGAAGATTAAGCCCTTTGACTTATCAAAGGACTTCAGTTGCAATTCTTCGTGAAAGTCAGTACGTTTAGAGAGGACTGTGGTTGTACCTATCCCTGTTCACAAAGAATAAGCAATAAACACTAAGAAGCCAAAAATACTCAACTAACGTCTGCTGAAGAAGGAAAGTAGTTCTAGGGATTAAGTAGCAATAGCAGATTTTTTTGAATTTGTGTCTATCATTAATACAAAGCAGCAAAACGATTTTCTACAGTTTTCCATCTTGGAACAAGTAGATCAACATCAGCTGGCAGAATGAGCTCCCAGGAATACATCCAGCACAGCCAGTATCTGCTACCATCAGACCAAGCAGGGGGAAGATGAGGATTCACTCATTTTCATCAACTCTGGTGTCAAGTTTGATGCTGGATCAAGCCCTTTTCTTTATTTATTTACCTCTGTGAAAATTTCTCTCCTTTTCAAGTGGTTTATCAGTCTCTTCATTCCCCCCCTCCACTTTATTCTTTGTCTTTGCTCTCTTCACCATTCACCTCACCTGTTGTCTGCTGCTGACACAAGGAAGGCAAGACAAATAGACCCAATTCATTTCAAAGGTGGAGTTGTCTGCCATGGGGGAAAAAACACTGCAGATGGTGCAAAAATAAGCAATTCTGTGTGATGACACTAGAGGATCAGCACAGGTTGCTAGTATTGAGAAAAACAGAAGAGATGCAGAACTAGGCTGATCCAACTCTGGAAAAAAGGAAATGTGATTCTAGGAGGTACCAAGAGATAGACACATCCTGACTAGAGCTGGGAAGTATTAGCGCCAACGTACAAAGCCTCACCTGATGGACTGGATAAAAGATTGAAATATTGGACAAAAACAACCAGGTAAAATAATATGGCCAGAAGAAAGCAGCAAAGCAGACACAGTATACACGTTCTGCAGCTACAACAGGCCTTTGCAGCTCCTGGTACAGCTTCTTCAGAGCAAGCTCAAGTATCCCACGTAGTGGTGCATCATTTAGTCTTACTGTTTAGTCAATGTAAACTCATGATCACTTGATCCAAGAATATTTTGAACAACCCATTTTTGCATAATTCCCCTGCTATATAGTCATTTCAAGGCTAAAAAAGGCATTCATTCTGCATTAAATGCCCTGTTGGGCTTCGTATCTGTCACTCACACAGTACACAACCGAGTTAGTGTGGGACAGTATAAAGTTAGCCCCTAAATTAGTAAATCAACAGAGGGGGTGGAGACTAACTCATCTCTTCTTTTTTATGCTAAATTTTCCTTTATTTTCAACAGAAGTGAGGTCAGCAAATACAAGCTGGAGCAACACAAGTGACATCACTAATATGTTCAGCTGTTTGCACTCACACAGCTGATCAATCAAAGCAACTTTTAGTCCAAATCCTAGGCAGAATTGACAGGTATTTCTGCAGTGATTCATGCATCCCCAAGAGGAGTAAACATGCTCTCTCAAAAGAAGTTGCTGAAAAAAGAAGTCTATGTAAGCCTGGCTTGCCTATACTGCACCTTATGATTTTCTTTGTGTCTACTCAACTAACACAGCAGTTCCATAGATTTTGTACAGATATAGTGTTACTTCTTTTCCTCTTCAGCATGCAACAAAAGTGTAACTGATTTGGACAAAAGCCCAAAACCTGCCAGGACTATTTTATATGCTGTCAGTTGGGCTGGTGCATGTGTATTTTTCACTGCACAAAACTATGCCAGCTAGGAAAGCAATAACATAATACCTTTCAAACAAGAGGATACAAAGGAGGAACAAAAGACCTCAAGACCTCCCTTATGATCCAGTACCATATCATGCTCTCCTCTTTTTCTGTTTTTGTTACTTATAATGAAGGATATAAGTATATATATATAAGTATAAACATGGTATAGTAACCAGAAAAAGTTAAATGATACAACAGTCACTTACAGACCTGTGCATAAAGGGACTAACACAAAGAGGTTACTATCTCTAAACCCATTTGTTCACTTTGTTCATCTAGAAGGAAGCATGTTACCCCTATCTTATGAATCAAGGAGAAGCACTGTAATTTCTAGCCAATGCTTTAATTTATTGAGGCAGACACTGCAGTTGCCAACACTGTAAATGAAGGATATAGTATATCCATCACATAGAAGCTGCAGAGCAGACACAGTAGGTACTTTTCTTAGACATTTGTATGAGCAGTGTCAAGACTGAGCACATGCTTTTATGTGGAATTTTCTATTCTCTTGTTTAGTGAACTTCATCTTGTAGGGACCTTTGGTCCAGTTTTCCTCTGCTCTTCACTTTGCATTATCACTTATACTGTAGCAATAGTGTAGCTGTTAATATTGCTCTCCTCTGCCTGGGCTGACTACAAAATGACACCATTCTCATCACAGAGGGTTATATATCTATTCATACCAGTGGTGTAAGACGACACAGGGTCACTGCAAAGAGTCCGCCTCCCTATCTTACTTGAGAGATATTTCTGGTAGTCTAAAGGAAATCCATTTCACCTGTTGTCTGAATTACCAAGGCATGAAAGCACACTTATCACACCCTATGAAAATTCTATAGTTGCTTTACAAACCTCCAAAGCAATCCAAAGGCAACTTCACAGCTGTCAAGTATGCAATACTAAGCAAGCCCACTTGACAATACTCAGAAGTCAAATTAAGGTGGGCAGACTCAAAAGAATACAATTTTGTATAAAACCCACTCTTCTTCTGTCTGATTTGGAATGCCCAAGGGCATTTTTTTCTCCTGGTTGCAACTATAGCACTGCTTACATCACTATTCAGTGTCGCTATGAAGCCACTGAACAACCCTGGTGCAGAATGATCAAGGATGAATAAGCAACTGCGAAGTCACATTAAGGTTTTGCTACTATGAGCTAATTTTCAGAAAGCTTCAGCTTTTCAAAGAGAGCAACTACTCTGTGTGAAAAGATCTACAAGAATAGTGGTAAAGGAATTCCAGAAAGCTGTACCTCACAACTGCAAAGCAGTCACTAGTAATTCTGTGTAAGTACTGAAGACTTTACAGAAAAGAATTTATGGGATATTACAGTTATTACATTTGTTTTGACATTAGTTTTTACATATACTTGTAAGAAGCTAGGAATCTTTATTCTGGCACAGCAGAGTCTAATTTAATTTTCCGAAGCAATCATCTCCTTCAATTTTTCATCTGTGATCTCATCTATTAGACCTTAAAATGAATGGCATAAAATACCCACATAATAATGCAGCAGATGCTCACACACATCCAGGATCAGTAACTTACGGAAATGGTAAGAGCTGAATTGAGCTCATCCAATCTCACCTATTTTTCACAACTGAACAGAACTTGTCCCAGTCACTGAGCACAGAGGAGTAAAGCTTCCACAGAAGCAAACATTTCTGAGAAGATCATGTAATTCTCATAGGCAAGTTATGACTAACATAGAAAGAAATTTAATGCCAATCCTTTTACTGCTCTGCTTTTCTTTGCACATTTTAAAATATTAATATCAAACTATGTAATACTTAATATTTATTTTACATGTAATATAGTAAATCATGTCATTCACCTTTGAAGCCTTCGACATCTATCTCTTACAATGCGCAAATACTTTTCTATTTGTTATGACTAAATTACTGGTTTCAGTTCAAGGTCTTCTTTTCAGAGGACAAAGAATTCCCCAAAATACTGACCTAATCAGGCAACAAAATTTCTTTTTAAAGTATAAACAGCATCTATTAGGATCTATGCTATGTTCTGTTAAGACATTCAGCAAATACTGCTGACTTTTATGGTGTGATTATTGTGATGTGACAATACCATGTTTTAATTTACTGTTAAAAAAATTCTCTAAGTACTTTCTGCAAATTCAGATTTAGCCAGCATTATGTACACAGTCCCAGCATGGCCCTTTCTGAAGTATTGCAGGGACAGAAATTTACACATTACAGGATCTTTGTTTGTATTTCCTTTTGGAGGTACTGATGGAGAGAGAGAGGAATCTCAAAGGAGTCAATTGCCTCTGTATTATACTATATGATTTGATAAATACAGTCATATGTTGCTCTTTCCAGTGCAGTGCAATCACAGAATCCGAGTCTCTAGTGCATCTCAATCATTTTCAGGAACAGATCTTAACCAGCAATGACTTGAGCACTGCAGCTAATGAATTATGCTTTGCATCTGCCTCTAAGCAACCGAAGTTTGTATGCAAACTATTGATCAAACTGTTTATACACCTGTCTTCACAGAATTTATATCCTTAATTTAAAAATCAATCAATGAATCTAGCTTCATATTGGAAGCTGGCACAGGCACCTGCACTTTCAGGCAATTTTGTACACCACTTAGCTACAGCCTCAATCTCTGTAAGATGTTGTAGATAACACTTAAAAATGTTTAATAACAGTGTCATTGTAACATCAAGAGGGGTTGCACGTTGGTTGTTAAGCCTCATTCCTTGACCAGGATCTTCTACAGGAAAAAGAATCAACTTATGAGCCTAACCCACTTTTTGTCATCATCACCTACGGCAAAACACCCAAAGCATTTTATCAGTGAAGCAAAACACACTTACACAATCCTCTTTAAGGGTCCCACACTGAGCTTCTGGTGTGTTACCTTGTACGTGGAAGCTGTTAGCTGACAGCAAAGCAGACTCAACCTTTCCGCCTCACGCCGGCAATGTCCCTTAGGAGCTGTGGGTGGCAGCAGCGCCTGCACCGCCCGCGCGTTCCAACCGGGACACTGCTTTGGGTCCGCGCAGTGAACAGGAGCCATCCTCACGCACACATACCATGCATATATACATACCATGCACACATACCTAACAAGTGCCCCAGCTCATGATGCCACCAAAGAATAAAGATGTATTCATTTCCTTGATCACCTTCCCCGTGGCTTGTCTTGCAGTAGAGGGGATGCAAATTGAAGACTTCAACAATGATTAAACACATGTGGTGAAATACACGGCCATTTGCGCTGGATATACAGAGGGAGAAACTGAAAACACTAATTGTAGGAGGAAGCAGTTCAGCAATCAAACTCATGCAGCATGCATGATAACAGTTATAACTGTTATCAAAATTTCAGTTATGTTTCACTATTAGAATCAGCAGGAGGACTTGTAAATTTTAGCCACATACTGTCCCAAGACTGTTCTGCGTTGGAATCATCAACCTTTATCTCAGTGTCAGCGAATCTCAGTGTTTTTCTGACAAATCAGACTTATTTTGCTACCTTCCAGAAATCTCACTTAATAAGATTGTTACCAAGTAAGTTTGTTACTTTCAGTAGCTGATGAAAAAACCCCATGCTGGCTGAATGCAGCCTTCCTGTTCCTAGAACTCCTGAGCTCCTTGTGGGACATAAACACCCCTTCCTCCACTGATGCTGTGAAATAACCTACCACTGCAATGCCTTTGATAAAGCATATCCTAAGAATAATAACAGAAAACCCTCTTGCTCCCTACCCTTCACCAACACATTCCTTCCCTCTCCGTATTAGCACCAACAGGCTGATGCGAAAGTGAGGCTTTAGCCTTACTTTTACCCACGTTAATTGCTATTAAAACTTTAGAACTTCCTTCCAACACTTCTCCAGCATTCCCCCTGGAACAGGTACATCAACATTTAACACACAGTAGCTTTCCCAATTACGCAAGCCCGGTTTCTCAGCCGACCTATTCCAGCACACCTATTTCAAGGGCGAGAGCTCGGGAAAAAAGTTCTTCCTACCCACCGCCGCCTCCCAACAGCCCGTTTCCCTTTACCTGCTGAACCCGGCGAGCACAGCCCGTACCCGGCAGCAGCCACGCTTCCCCCACCGCTCTGAGTACCCTCATCCCCAAAGGCTGGGGTATCCCCGTGCCTTCCTCCCCCCGCCGCAGCCTGCCTTGCCCGGAGGGGCAGCAGAGCCCGGGGGACGCGGCCGGTTACGAACCGCGGCGGCAGCAAGTTTGTCCGCGGAGTTGTCTCGCTGTCCGCGGAGCTCCAGCCTCCGGCCCGCTGCCCGCCCTCACCCCGGCTGACCGCTGCTGCGAGGCCGGTCGCAGGCACCGGAACCCTCCCAGCCCCAGCCTCTTCTTGCCCACCTGCTCAACGGCCGGTGCCGTGGGGCCGGGGCGGCGCAACGCGCTCCTCCCCGGGCAGAGGGCGCCAGGTATGGCGGCCGCCCGCCCGCCTGCCCCTCAGGGGAGGTGGGAGTTGGCTGGGAGGCGGGGGGAAGGATCTTAAGATCGCGAGGGGAACAAGCCGGTCCCGGTGCTCAGGGCAGTGATGGCTGTGTTTCAGTAGCAGTCTAACACACAGACCGGCCCGAGCGGGAGCGCAGGGAGGCAGGTGACCGCCAACCGCATCCGCCCCGGTCTGGCCGCAGCAGTACCCCAGCGCCGCCCCACAGCGCCCGCGGGCTGTCCATCAGAGAGGAGCCGCTGTCAGAGCGTCCACCCTCGGGCCGGGTGTTCCATCTTCACCCTTGATGAAGTTCCAACTCCACCCTCAGCTTGTGGGTGAAGCCCGGCTGTGGCCTGGCGCGCCCTCCCGCAGGCAGGTGCCTTGACGGAGCTGGTTTCTTTAAAAGCCCATGTGGAAGCCAAACGCTGTCCCATGGACGGGTAGGTGCTGCTACCCTGTCCCCCTGCCAAAGGCCATCCACCTGCCAAACTGCTCCAGCCCGGCAGTCTGCTGAAGGCCTGTCCTTGGAGCTGGCTGGGTGTCCTTGTTTCTTGTGCCCCAGATTGTGCGCTAGAAGCATTTGCAAAAAGATAAGAAACCCCCCCCCCCCGTTTTCTTCTGTATTTTTTCAAGGCAGTCTGCATATGGAAACTTTAAAGCCTCACACTAGTGAGCCTTTCTTGTCAGGGTGAAGGAGTCTGCTGAGTGGCCTTCCAGGCAGCTGGAAGAATGAGACACTCTCATTTTGTCATGCAGCAAACACCCCAGGAATGAGGATGCTGCTGAATAACTCAAAGATCATAGTGTGGGTTCTTGTCTACCTGGTGGCCTTCGGATGCTGCTTGCAGGTGACTGAGAGGCAAATCCATCTTCTTGGGAAAACCTGGTTAGTTGTAGAAATGTAAAATCAGTTTTTTCATTGTCCTGCTTGATTATAAAGCAGTCCGGACAAATCGCTGTGATTTGGGATCTGGACAATGCAATATCAGCCTCTGAGACTGGTGGAGGTCACTGATGGGCTGAGACACCTCTGCTCATCAGGGCAGGGACATGAAATCCTATTTCTGGGACATAAAAATAGGCTCTCTGTCCTGTTTGTCCAGAGGTGTGAGTTTGATTTATTATTCTGGAAATAGCCTCCTGATTGCTTGTCAGACTAAATAATTCTCAATCTCAAGTATCTGCCCCAGTTGCTTCCACAGTGGTCAGGGAGCTTTACACCCATTTCCAGCTGGTCACTAGTTTGAACTCCAAAGCACAAAGCAAAGCCATAGGTAGTACCCCAGGGGAAAAAAAGCAAGCATTTACTAAAAAAAAAAAAGCCACGTTTGAAAACAGCTTTCATTGTTCATGCAAATTAATCTCAGCTGAGATTTGCTGTTAGATTGCTAATGCTGAAATGGACTTTGTCCGCTTTTTGGTTTAGATAAAAAAGGAACTTCAGGGGAACAAGCTGCAAAAGTGCAGGAAAAATTTGGTTTTGTCCTGTTCCTATGATTTTTCTTTCACTTCCTTTCACTTCCCAATGAGGTCCACATAATGCCAGCAGAATTTGTATGGTGCAACAGTGACCACTTTCAACTGTGCAGCTGGTACAAAGCTTATGCACTGATCTAGTTTAAAATAATCAGCTTTAACCATGGTACACGGTTGTGTACCATACATTGTACAACTGAAGCGTACAATACTTGCCTCTTGGCAGGCTGGTAGCTGGTTACAGAAACCTGTAGAGAATTAGATGTTATTAAAAGATTACTACAGGGCTGCATGCCAAGGAATTATAAGTCTCCTCATTCTTGAAAGGCATAGGTAAAAAGAAGTGCTTCCTTTCCAATGCTGAATTGGTATGAAGGCACTTCTGGAACACACAATGATAGTGGAAGAGGCCAATGACTTCTGTACAAACTGCAAGAAGATCTATGAAGGCTAGCGCACTGAAACCCCCATTTCTTCTGGTTTCGCATATGAAATCTTCCTCCTCACAGCTGCATCCAAGACCACAGGAAGGGTAATGCAGCAGGGACAACTGACCCCAAATTAATATATAAGATGTGCTTTTCCTGGGTTTTATTATCTACCAATTTGAGATTATTTGGAGTGTTTCAAATACAGAAAACTTGCCTCAAACATTTGTAGCTAGCACTGAAACATTTTACAAAGCATAGGTGTAGATACGAATTTATTTTCCCTACGTTTTATCTGCATAATTATTAAATTTTTTTTATACTGAAATTATATTTTTACTCTTGACAAATACATTTTAACATGGATCGAACAATATATCCATTTCTTCAGAAAAGAACAACCTCTGCATCTTGTCTGAGATGCAGGCTACCAGTGTGATGTTCTCTGTGGTTCCTTGGTACCATGTTGTAAGCAACTGCAAGACTTTTTTGGGTTTTGCCACAGATTGGGAACATGTCTCTCAGGTCAAAGTGGGGAGTACTTTCTGAGTGGCTGTGCTGAGCGACATAACAGCTATACTTGGTGTCTTTCTCCTACAGTTAATTCTCTTACTATATTTTGCACAGCTGAACGCTGGCTCAGACCTTCAGCCTCGACAGCCTAAATGAGATGTTTTGCACCTTTCCATTTCTAGTCTTAGCCCTTCTGTGGAAAGCTGAATTAATGATGAACCTATAATTTCTAGGATATTACAATTGTGTAGTCTAACCTAACATAAACCAAGGGGAAACAGAATTTCTGTGCTGTATACCAAGAAGACATAAGGCAGGAGAGATTTGAATGGCCTGCCACAGTATCTGGTGGGAGAGTGATGCTTTGTAGCAAGAGAAACTTCATTTTGATTAATCTGTTTTTACTACAAACAAATGTTTTAAAAAGACAAACCAAATCCAAAGAATTGCTAAATAGGTTATTCCTCCTAAGTATGATTCCATCCATAAGTTGATCAATAGTAGATAATAATTCTTAGCAAATATATAATTGACCTTTTCCTCTTTAAAAATATCTTTCGTCACTAAGAGCACTTTTATGGTACTGTGATCTTCAAGACTCTTCAAAATCCCACCCAACAAAATGAAACACCCAAAGTAAAGGAAGCAAGAGGGGATAGAGTGTCCCGAACAGAGGAAGAAGACCTACATCTCCTCTTTGGCATATTGTTACTCATTTTGAATAGAACAATCTGACGTGTACTCAGACGGCATGTTAAAACTATAGGTCAAGGCATTTGAGCATAATGTAAAAAATAGTTTTTGCATAAAAATGCATGAAACTTAGAAGCTTAAGAGGAGAAAGAAAAGAGTTTCTTGCTTTTAGCATGCCATTTGATTACACTTCTGAATAGCTTTCAGCACCTGAAAATTCTGTTGCAATAACAATCTCAACCATTGTTTTTGATGAGTTTTTAACTAACTCCACAATTAACAGACATTCCCACGTATGAACAGCAATATTCCCTTATGTTTGTCTCCAAATATTCTTTTCCTTGTTGTCTGTACAAATTCTCTCCTTTCCATAGAGAGTTAATAATAACTCAGAACTCTAGTTTTGCTCTAATATATTTCAGTAAGAAACTCCTAGAAGTGGCTGAATTGCTTGTTACAGAACAATGGAGCCATGTTTACAAATGCAGTTGAAACTGCAATACTGAGGAAAGCTGCAGACAAATAATTAGTAGAGATGATCTCCCTAGAGTAGAATATTAGTGTTTA